>JACBKR010002993.1:0-28833 GCA_014218235.1 Colocasia esculenta | reverse complement strand
ACGGGACGTTACATTACTATCATCTAAAAAGAAAATTCGACCTCGAAATTCATAACACAACTCAAACTTAAACAACTTAAACATGCACATTTTTACAAGTACTATCATCTTAAAAGAAATACAAAACCTTATTCAAACAGATAGGGATACCTTTAGCCATTTCCTCGGCTAACTCCCAGGTATCCTCACCACCCAACCTATTTTCCCATCGCACTTTAACTAGCTCGATTTCTTTATTTCTTAGCTTCTTTATTTTTTGATCAGTAATCTGCACCGGATACTCTGGCATGGTCATATCGGCCTCAGGTCACCACCTTGATAACTGATTATTTGAGCTGGATCTTCAATACATTTTCTTAACATACAAACATGAAATATATCATGAACATCTGCAAAATCGGCTGGCAAATCAAGTCTATAAGCTGTTTCCCCAATTCTTTCTAATACCTGGAAAGGTCCTACATATCTCGGGCTTAACTTTCCAGTCTTGCCAAATCTCATAATACCTTTACTAGGGGAAACTTTCAAGAAAACAAAATCTCCCACTTCAAACTGAAGTGGTCTCCTCCGGTTATCTGCATAACTTTTTTGCCTGCTTTAAGCTGCTTGCAATTTTTCCTTAATGGACGGAACACCTTTTCTGGTCAACTTGGTCATGGGTGCCGCAATCTGGAAAAATCTTATATGAAGCGCCTATAATAACCTGCCAATCCCAGAAAACTTTTAATCTCAGTGATTGTCTTAGGCACTTCCCATTTCATTACTGCTTCCACTTTACTTGGGTCCACTGCCACTCCTTTAGCTGAGATGACATGACCCAGAAATTGAATTTCTTTCAACCAAAATTCACACTTATTGAATTTGGCAAACAACTGGTTATCCCTTAACAACTGCAGGGTAAACCTCAAATGAAATGCATGCTCCTCTTCGGAAGCTGAATAAATTAGAATATCATCTATAAAGACCACAATGAATTGGTCCAAGTACGGATGAAAAATTCTATTCATCAAATCCATAAAACCTGCAGGAGCATTGGTCAGCCCAAATGGCATAACCACAAATTCATAGTGACCATATCTGGTTCTGAATGCTGTTTTGTCTATATCCTCCTCCTTAATCCTCAACTGATGATACCCAGACCTCAAATCAATTTTAGAAAATACTTTTGCCGATTGCAACTGATCAAACAGATCATCTATCCTCGGTAATGGGTATTTATTCTTAATGGTCACATCATTCAACTTCCTGTAATCAATACACATACGAAAACTTCCATCTTTCTTTTTCACAAACAACACTGGTGCTCCCCACAGGGAATGACTCGGTCTAATGAACCCTTTCTGCAATAGCTCTTCTAATTGCTTTTTCAATTCTTTAAGTTCTGATGGTGCCATCCGATATGGAGCTTTAGAAATCTGCATGGTACCTGGCAGCAACTCAATAGTAAAATCCACCTCTTTATGTGGAGCTAAACCAGGCAAATCTTCAGGAAAACATCAGCAAATTCCCTAACCACGGGAACTGCTTCCACTGATTGACTAGCTTCTACCAAACTCACCGAGGCTAAATAAGCCACACATCTAGCATTTATCAACTTTCTAGCTCTAATTGCAGAAATTAGAAACTTAGAAGTATAGAAAGGCATACCTTGATATTCAAATACTGCACCATTAGGATGACAAAACCTGATCCTCTTTTTTCTGCAATCTAGCATTGCTCCATAAGTCTCAAGCCAATCCATACCCAAAATAATATCATAATCTGTTAACTGCAGGGCATACAACCGACCCGACATCCGGTTCCCTTCAATCATAACAGGAACTTCATCTATATAGTTCGAAGTGGGCATAAATTCACCCGAGGGAACCTCTACTACCAACTCACAAGACTTTTCCTCTAAAGGATGAGCCATACAGTCCAGAAACTCTTCGGAAATAAAAGAATGAGAGGCACCCGAATCAAATAAGACTCTTGCTGAATAATCATAAAGAGGTATAGTACCTTCAATCATGTTCGATGCCTCCGCCTGGGCTCGGGTGATAGCCATAACCCGGCCCCTTCCCCGCTGTTGCGGTACTCCTCTGCCACGACCTGCCTGTGGCTGTTGAAACTGCTGCGGCTGCACACCTCTTCCATATCCATACTCTCTCGGATAGGGGCAATTACGGATCAAATGCCCCGGCTGATTGCAGTTATAACATCTATACCCTGGTGGAATAATGGGCTGTCTAGCAGTACTTTGCTGCGACTCTTCCACCTCTGGCCTACCATGACTTTGCTGAAATTGTTGTCGACCTCCCCATCCTCTTCCTTTACCTTTAATGCTTGCTTCAATTTCTGACCCCATTTACCAAAACCTGATGAAGAAGGTCCTGCTGGTGCTTTACCCTTACTCGTACCCACTGACTGCTGCGGTACCGAAACTACTTGAATCTGACTCGCCTATCTATCGAGTTCTAATAGACCTTTCCAACGTAGCTGCCCTTTGAGCTGCTTCTTCCACTGTTTTACACATAAGTGGCACTATTGCATTCTGCAATTCTACTTTAACCCCGAATAAATATTCAACCATCATATTATTATCCGATACTACATAAGGCGCATATCTGCTAAGTGCCATAAATCACATCTGGTACTCTAAAACTGAAGAGTTACCTTGCTGGAGTGTCCGAAACTGCTCTCTCTTCACTTGCTGCACTTGAATCGGAAAGAATGTATCGTTAATACATCAATAAATTCGACCAGTGATAGTCTCTTCTGTCCTGCCTGCAAAGGTGGTCTGCATCTTCAATCGCCACCATTCCAATGCAAGACCTCGCACTGATAGGCAGCTAGCACGACTTTATCTATTGCCGGACACCTCATGGTCGCAAAGACCCATTCAATCTCATGGACACAGTGTTCCGTTGTATCTGGATTCGGCCCTCCTGAGTAAGTTGGCGGCTGCAATCTCAGAAACTTCTCAACTTGCATCACTGGTTCCTCTGCTACTAACACTAGCAGTGGTGGTGCAAGGGTGCTACAAAAGGCACCTCCACTCCTGGCGGTGGCGTAACTGGAACTATAGGTACAGTCTCTCCATCCCCAGGTGGCACGGAACCGGTGGTACCGGTGCCTGCTGATCCATCCTCCTCTGAATATCGGTGAAACTTTCCCAATCCTCTCTATCATACGCTGAGTGCTCTCCTCTGGATCATCTCCTCCACCACCCCAATCTCTTCTATCTGCCATTTCAAACTCTACATAAACAAACACCAAACAAAAATAAACAACAATTATCAGAAACCAGGGCCCCTACCAGCAGTGTACAAAGACCGAAATAAGGCTATGTATCTTTCTAGTTCCCTTATATTAACACGGACCTTGCTCTGATACCAACTATGACGGAACACCTCGTCCAAGCCCGTTAAACCCGTTAACGTACTTGATCCGAGTCTGTCTCCCGCGAACGGGCCAAAGCCTCGCAAGGGATACCACACCATAGTCCGTGTAAACACAAAGGAACACATCATTTCATATATATATTTCACAAGTTTACATAGCCATATTTCCAAGAAAAGAAAGAAAGTACAAGAGCCTGGGGCATACCCCGAGGTACAACTGAAGGAAGTAAACAACTAGCTACACTACACTGTGATGACCAGTCTGTCCCCATGTAATTTAATTAATTACATATATATTTTGATGATTAACAAAACCAAACAAAAGTTTATCAATTATATCTAATGAATATTTCATATGTCATAAGCACAGGAAAAATACCAAGGTCAAACAAGCCAATAAAGGTATGCATTACTTCTCGGAAGCCTTAATCTTTTCAACATGATATTTCTCTAAGTCCATATCGACTTCTGTTGAAGGCCATAACGATTTCTTTATAAGCATATCGATTTCAATAGAATTATCATAACGATTTCCTTCTGCTGAAAAGTCATGTTGTTTCAAACAATCGATGCCGTAACGACTTGCCGTCACAACGACTTATAAGTTACCATAACGATTTCTTTAGAGCTCGTAACGACTTGCTCGTCACAACGACTCTATAAGTTACCGTAACGATTTCTTTAGAGAACTCGTAACGACTTGCCTGTCGCAACGACTCTATAAGTTGTCGCAACGATTTCTTTAGAACTCGTAACGACTTGCTGTCATAACGACTCTATAAGTTATCGTAACGATTTCTTTAGAAAGTGCAACGACTTGTGTTGTAACGATTCATAAGTTACCGTAACGATTTCTTTAAAACTCGCAACGACTTGCTATTGTAACGACTTCATGTTCCAACGATTCTTTAGATTCATAACGACTTGATAATGTCACAACGATTTGTTTTGTATAACGATTTGTTAAGTGTTTATATCGATTTCTTCAGAAACACAACGATTTGTATCTCATAACGATTTGTTAAGTGTTTCACAACGACTTCTTCTGTATCACAACGACTTGGTATTGACTTATTCATAACGATTTCATAAGTCATATAGTCATCGATTTCATATCTTGATATCTTATTCATCTTAAAAGTGTTGACTAGTCAAAGTCCACGTAGACATCTCTCTGACGCTTTTGCATTAATGAGACCTGAACGTATCTCTGCATGCATGCAGACCATTTCGTGCCTACTCTGATAACGTCCTTTAGACTTAAGCTATTTGGCATTACTATTTCCATGTCTATTGCTACTAACGTTGACTGACATCAGAGACAGCTTAGCTGTCTGCTATTTGAGTTTGACATTTGTGCAGACCTCTGATCCAGCTTCACGGTACAACGTTAAACAAATAGAAGCCAACGGATATCTTGAAGATCTCATCTCTTTGCGTGCTCAAGTGATCAAAAGACTGTTGACTGGAAGCTTCCAAGACTCCAGATGTCATTCAGTCTAACGACTACTCAAAAGAGAGACAACGGACACTTCAACGTCTACATTTCAAATTGAAGATAAATTCAAGTCAGAAGAACAGAAGAAGACAGATCGCGCATTCAAGCATTCAAATTCTTCTGAAGAAAGTCCAGAGCCAAGAACCTTCATTCCACTTAGCTTTTGCTCTTTTGCTCTCCACTAGTTTGTGAAAATCTTGAGAGAGCCTGTATAGTTCTGAGAGTGTGCCTTGTTAAAATCTCTTTGCTCTCAGTTCTAGTTGCTTCAGATCCTTGCTTATCAAAAGCTTGATCTAGGGGCTAGATTTCATTCACTCTCTTTGTGTTGTTCCCTTCGGGTGTGTTGAAGACCTGTGTGGTATCAGGTGTTGTTCCTTCGGTTGTGAAGGAAGACCTGGTGGTATCCAGGGTGTTGTTCCCTTCGGTTGTGAAGAAGACCTGGTGTGTAAGGGTGTTGTTCCCTTCAGTGAAGACCTGGTGGTATCCAGGGTGTTGTTCCCTTCGGGTGTGAAGGAAGACCTGGTGTGGTATCCAGGGTGTTGTTCCCTTCGGGTGTGAAGGAAGACCAGCTGAGCTGGGTGTTGTAGCGTCCTTAGGGGGACTGTACCCTAGTTAGTGAAATCCTGAGTTGTTGCTCAGGGACTGGACGTAGGACTCCTAAGGAAAGGAGGTCCGAACCAGGATAATCCTTGTGTTGTGTGATTGTCTTCTTTGTGTGTTTGTATTTCAACTAACTGTCACTAACCTACTTCGAAGAACGTTTGTGTGAATGTTTTAGTTACAGATATCTTCTAGATTAATTTTAAAGACCCATTCACCCCCCCTCTGGGCTCGTCAACTGGGCAACAAGTGGTATCAGAGCGAGTCTCTTCGACAAAGAAAGGATCCAACGATCTGAAGAGTAAAGATCCATGGCAGCCCAAGGTAACTTTGAAGGTCAGTCTGTCAACCGACCCCCTCTCTTCGATGGTGAAGATTATCCTTACTGGAAGACCAGAATGGAATACTTTCTACAAGGGCACGACTATCAAATTTGGTCCATAGTAGAAGAAGGTGATCTGTTAGTCACAAATGAGAAAGCACAATGGACAGATGATGACAGGAAGAAGATTTCCTTGAATTGCAAAGCAAAGAGCATCCTTTGTTGTGCTTAAGTAAGAAGGAATTCAACCGAGTTTCAGCCTGCAAATCCTCGATGGAAATGTGGGAAAAGCTCAGGATTACTTATGAAGGCACAGACAAAGTAAAGGAGACAAGAATCGACATTCTTGTCACTCAGTATGAAAGATTTCAGATGCAGTCAGGTGAGTCAATCACTCAAATGTTTAGCAGATTCACTGATATCACCAATGGTTTAGCCAGTCTAGGGAAGACGTATGAGATTGCAGATATGGTAAGGAAAATTCTTAGATCCTTGCCATCCTCATGGACACCCAAGGTCACAGCTATAGAAGAAGCTAATGACCTGAAAAGAATGTCAGTAGAAAAGCTCATTGGGTCCCTCATGGCCCATGAGATCAACATGGAAAGGCTAGGAGAGTCATCTAGCAGAAAGAAGCACTCAAATGCCTTGAAAGCAGAAGAAGACTCACCAGAAGCCAGCTCAAGTGAAAGTGAAAGCGATGAGGACAGTGAGAATGAAGAAGCAATGCTCTCTAGGAAATTGCAACGAATCTTGGCCAAGAAGAAAAAGTTTCAATCTGACAGAAGGCACTTTAAGAAAAAACAAGGACTTCAAAAGATCAGATGGTAAGAAATGAAGAAAGGAGAAACCATCTGCTACGAATGTAAAAAGCCTGGACACATCAAAGCTGATTGTCCAAATTCAAGAAACCAGATTTCAGGAAGAAGAGAGCTCCAAGAAGTTCAGAAAGTACAAGAAGAAGGCAATGACAGCAGCATGGGAGAACAATAGTGACTCAGACAGTGAATCAAGCTCATGCAGCGATGAAGAAGAAGCCAACTTGGCCTTCATGGCAGATGTTGATGAAAGGTACCTCTGACTCCTCCTTCGATTCATGTAATGATTCTGATTCTGATAACTTAGAGGAAGCATTTAATGAATGTATAATAAGTACAAAGAAGTAACTAAACTATTAAAAGCAAGTAAGAAAATAACACATGTTTAGAAAACACTAATTCTGATTTAAAAACAGAAAATGAAGAATTAGAAAAACAAATAACTGAACTTAAAGAAGAAATGAATTGTTATGTGAAGACCTAAAAGCTAAGAATGAACAAATAACAAAATTGGAAAAACAGGAAAGCACAGATGAATTAAAAAAGGAAATTAAAAACTAAATGAAGAAATAATAAACTATCAAGCACACTAGAGAAATTACTAATGGTAAAAACTCTCTAATATTAAAAGGTGCTAGAAGATCAGGTAAGAAGAAAAATGGGTTAGGATATACACCCCCAGATAATGAAGAAACCATAATCTACCCTAAAACATATCCAATACCAAAATTTGTACCTGAACAAGATATAGCATACAAATCTGATTTCAAGTATATAGAAAAGGTAACAAATTATCCTGCTGTGATCACTGCAACAAATTAGGACATATATAACAACATGCCCAACAAGACATAAAAAATGGATAATAAAAGGTAAAATTAATGATACTAACCAATCAGGACCCAAAGAATTTGGGTACCTAAAACTTGATGTTTTTATTTCAGGTTAACCCTCGAGCATCCAAATGGTACTTGGATAGTGGGTGCTCAAGACACATGTCAGGTAACCAGAAATTATTCTCTCATCTCCAAGCTGAAGAAGGAACAGTCACTTATGGAGATAATGGGAAAGGAACAGTGATAGGCAGTGGGTCTGTGATAACAAGGAAAAAAAACAGTCATAGAAGATGTGTTATTAGTCAAGGGATTGAAGCACAATCTCATCAGCATCAGCCAGCTGTGTGACAGAGGCCATCAGATCAAGTTTCAAGAGTCAAAGTGCAGCATAGTGAAGGATGGAGCAGTCATCTTTGAAGCAATAGAGAAAAGAATTTGTATGTGCTCTATCTTGAAGAACTCAAAGAGCAAAATGTTTGTCTGGCAGCAAGTAAAGACAAATCTACTGAATTATGGCACAGACGACTTGGACATTGCAGTTTAGATGGCATGAGGAAATTGCTAAAGAAAAATCTTGTAGAAGGTCTGCCAAAGGTCAGTGCAAAAATGGAAGGTGTATGCGGACCCGTGCTAAGGGAAAGCACACTAAAAGCTCCTTCAAGTCAAAGACGGTGGTGACCACCTCAAAAACCTTAGAGCTCCTACATATGGATCTATTTGGGCCAATGAGGACTACCAGTCTTGGAGGAAAGAAATTTGGATTTGTCATAGTTGATGACTATTCAGAGATACATGGGTATCATTCCTAGAGCATAAAGATGACACCTTTGAAAACTTTGTTAGTTTCAGCAAGAAGGGCAGAAAGATCAGAAGTTCAGCATTGTGTCTATCGATCAGATCATGGTGGTGAATTTCAAAATGAAAGGTTTGCTAGATTCTGTGATGATCAGGGAATTGAGCATAATTTCTCAGCACCAAGGACACCACAGCAAAATGGTATTGCTGAGAGGAAGAACAGAACCCTATTGGATATGGCAAGAACTATGCTCTCAGAATATGATCTGCCAAGATATTTTTGGGCTGAAGCAGTCAACACAGCAAGCTACATTGTCAACCGAGTGATGATCAGGCCAATCCTGAAAAAGACTGCATATGAACTGTTCAAAGGGAAGAAGCCAAAGATCAGCCATTTCAGAACTTTGGATGTCCCTGCTTCATTCACAACAATGGAAAAAGGGACATTGGTAAGTTGGATGCCAAATCAGATGAAGGCATCTTCATGGGGTACTTCTCTAAACCCAAAGGCTATAGAGTATTAACAAACGTACTTTATTGATTGAACAGTCTGTACATATTATTTGATGAAACTAACCCTTCCTTGAGAAAGGAAGTAGATAGTGACAATGATGATGCAGATGAACTGTCCAAGAAACTAAAAGATACATCAATTGAGGACAAGGATGATCCACCTCTGGAAGAATTGCAACAAGAAGAAGTTACTCATGAAAACCTTCCAAAGGAATGGAGATACAAGAAAGATCACCCACTTGAGAATATTATTGGTGATCCATCCATAGGGGTAAGAACAAGAGGTAATGTTATTCCTTGTGATTATCTAGCTTTTGTTTCTCAAATAGAGCCTAGGACAGTCAATGAAGCTCTTTCTGATGAATCTTGGATAGTAGCCATGCAAGATGAATTAAATCAATTCAAGAGAAACCAAGTATGGTCACTTGTTCCTAGACCATCAGACCATCCAGTCATTGGCACCAAATGGGTGTTCAGAAATAAACTGGATGAAACTGGTGCAATTTAAGAAACAAGGCCAGATTGGTAGCTCAAGGCTATTCTCAAGAGGAAGGCATAGATTTCGATGAAACCTATGCACCTGTAGCTAGACTTGAGGCCATTAGAATATTACTGCATATGCATCTGCTTTGAATTAACACTATTTCAAATGGATGTTAAATCTGCTTTTTAAATGGTTTTATAAAGAGGAAGTTTATGTGGAACAACCTCCGGGTTTTGATGACACAGAATTTCCCAATCATGTTTTCAAACTTCATAAGGCATTATATGGTTTAAAGCAAGCACCTAGAGCCTGGTATGAAAGGCTTAGCTCTTTTCTTTTAAACATGGTTTCAGTAGAGGTCAAGTAGATAGTACTCTTTATAAGTCAAAGGTCAAACACATATATTAGTTCAAATTTATGTAGATGATATTATCTTTGGATCTACTGATGAATCCCTTTGCAAGTACTTTGAAAAGTTGATGCAGGGAGAATTTGAAATGAGCATGATGGGAGAACTTAATTACTTCCTTGGATTCAAATCAAACAAGGAAAGGAAGGAACTCACATCTGTCAAGCAAAGTACACAAAAGAACTCTTAAAGAAATTTGGATTCGAAAATACCAAGCCACTGTCAACACCAATGAGCACATCAACAAGGATGGACAGTGACAAAGATGGTAAGAAAGTAGATCAAAAGATCTACAGAGGTATGATTGGTTCACTACTTATTTAACAGCTAGTAGACCAGATATAATTTAGTGTATGCATGTGTGCTAGATATCAAGCTGATCCTAAAGAATCACATTTAATTTCGGTAAAAAGAATATTTAGATATTTAGCAAGATCTCATGACTTAGGTCTATGGTATCCAAAACACTGTGAAATTAACTTAGGTTACTCTGATGCTGACTATGCTGGATGCAAATTAGATAGAAAAAGCACCAGTGGTGGTTGTCAATTTCTTGCAGGATGTTTAATATCTTGGTCTTCAAAGAAACAAAATTCAGTAGCACTATCCACTGCTGAAGCTGAGTACGTAGCTGCTGGAAATTGTGTACACAACTCTTATGGATAAAGCAACAACTTGAAGACTTCGGATTAAACATTAAATCCATCCCACTGCTGTGTGACAACACCAGTGCCATTAATCTCACCAAGAATCCAGTTCAGCACTCAAGGACCAAACATATTGAGGTTAGATATCATTTTATTCGTGATCATGTTGCAAATGGAAATATTGAAATATCTTTTATTGATACAAATGGCCAATTAGCAGACATTTTCACAAAAGCCTTACCTGAAGAGAGATTTACATCTCTTAGAAGGGAATTAGGCATGTGCAATTTGTGATAAAAGTTTGCTTACAAATGGCACATTAAATTCAGAATTAAGTACTTTTTCCCTCCATGGCATAAGCAAAAGAAATTCAAATTATCTTTGTAACCGCTCTCTCATTGAAGTCGGTTTGAATAGTCAACACCTTTTGTCCTTTTCCACCGCCTTTTGGCGCCTCACTTTCCACATCGCATTAATTTATTCATAAAATCAATGGCAGAACGATTCGTATCTCATCGTCTACCTTTTCCCCTTTTTCATCTTGTCGCATGAGCCGATGCCCTAGCAACTCCTATCTTAACCCTCTGCAAATTTGAACCTTCCTCCTCCTTCCCGCAAAATTTCTTGAGGGTTCCTTCTCTTCACCTTCCGTCTCAACCCTCCAGCGCCTTTCCCACCTGAATCCATGGCCGCACCAGTCATCGCCGGCAGTTTGGGTGGCTACAGCGCCGAGTTTCTCACTCTGAGCAGCAGGAGAGGTTTACCTTGTGAAGACGAAGCTCTGTGGCCATAAAGAAGTCGATGTCGCTAATCTGAAGAAAAGTGGAATGAGCAGCGTGGTAGATTTGATCAATCAGATGCAGTGGACAGAAATTCCACCTTTTCAGAGGTCAGTTATCCGGACTTGGTAAAAGCTTTCTTCGTGTGTATGAAACAGAGGAAGATGGGTCTCTAGTTCTTCAGTGAAGGGAATCATGATTAGGATAGACCCTGAGTTGCTGAAGATGTTTTTAATGTGAAGACTTCCGGATTTAGTGGGGTTCACACGGTGGACGCCCAAGTGAAAGGTTTGGGAATTATCGGGCCAGGATTCAAGCTGAGGGACGGCAAGATCGATATAAATCAACTATCTGCCTTCAACCGCCTCCTTCATTTTATTGTCTGTCAAATCTTAGTTCCCAGAAGTGCAACTTTTTCATCTTGCACAAAGGCCGACTCAGACATGATGTACTGGGCCATTCAAAATAAGGAGATAAATATGGCCGCAGTGATGAATGGAAAGAATGAAATTTGCCAGAGATCAGATTTGGGACACCAAGAGTAAGTTCAATGTGTCCCTGCCTTATGCCCATCTACTTACCAAGATCTTCAAACACTTCGGTGTTGATCTTTCTGGGGCAGTTGTAGAGAAAATGGGCCAAGCAATCAGGTCCAGGAACCTGAAGAAGAGTGGCTTCTCTGTGGAAAATGGTGTCTGGGTCAAGGCTTCAGTTGCTGAAGGGGAAGCCATCATTGACGACACCTCAGTTGTTCATCAGGAGATGGGATCAGCAGATATGATTCCAGAATTGCCAGTGGAGTCAGTTTCAGTCCAGTAGTTGGAGCAGCAGAATCATCAGGCCCCTCTTTAGCAGAAGTTCAGTCTGAAAGTGCAGTAGAAGAAGAAAGAGTGTCTGTAGCAGCTTCAGAATTTCCAGAAGAATCAGTTCAAATCTTGCAGAGAGGAGAATTGAGGATATTCTCCAGAGGACATTATTCCAGTTGAGGACCCACTACCTCAACTGTAGTTGCATCTATCTTTCAGACATTATTGATTCGATTCCTTTCACCTCAAGTGCTCCTGAAGCTTGTGGGAGTGTTGCTGAAGAGGCTGTGGCATCAGGCCACTTTGATGTTCAAATGGAAGATGTACCAGTAGAGTTAGAGCACCCAGATGGTCAGGGTGACTCTGTATTGGAGGATGCTCCCATTCAGGGGGAGCAGGTATCAAATGAAGAAGAAGCTCCTGCTCAGGGGGAGCAGTCAAAGGACATGAAGCAGAAGAAGGAGATCACCTTGATCAACCAGTGGGCTCTGCACCAGAAAATGATAATATCCCTCGTGGCTCAGAAGATGTCAGAGAAGGGGAGACAGCCAGCTCCTCCAGTTCAGATGATGATGAGCCTCTCCAGCTTCAGAGGCTCAGAATAAAGGGAAAGAAGTAGAATCTGAAATTCCAATGTTGTCAAATACTCCCTTTGAAAGGCCAGTAAAGCAGAAGATTATAATCAATCTGAAGCCTGTAATAGAGAGACTTGATGCTCAAGGACAAAATTATGTACTCTTCAGGCAGACACCAATTCAATCTTCATGAGCCAAGCTTCAACCTCCAAGGAATTGGCGCAGTGTCAGAAATGCCATGAAGTGGTTTAATAAGAAATGGGCACCATGAAGGAGATGCTAGAGAAAATTCTGAAGGTGGTTGGAGATCACATTCCTCCTCCTCCTCTGCTGACCAAGCCCAAGAATCAGGGCCATCCGGGCCAGCACCAGAAGCAGCAGCAGCAGCAGGAGCAGAACCAGAAGTGCCAGCTGATCAGGTTGCAGGGCCACCAGGGCCATCTGAGCAAGGGTCAGGGCCATCAGGGCCGTTGGTGAGTGAGTCTGTGCAGTAGAGGCAGAAGAGTTCTTGGCATCCAAGCCCCCAGCTCCCTCTTCTCCCTCTCACAACCCATTCCACCATCACCACCCTCAGCTCCTACAGCTCCTCCTGCTCCTCAGACTTCAAGAAGCCCCAATCTAGACCTATTTCTTCTCCCACTCCATTTCCTTCTCATCAACCTCAACTCCTGCCTCCTCTACTTCCATTCCTTCTCCTTCTCCTATACATGAGGCCCCTCCAGCATCCTCAGCTGGAGCATCCTCCTCCTCCTCTGGTCCCTCCCTTGGACCAGTTGATGACCTCCCTACTTCTTCTCACTCTTTTCTTCATCCTACTCCTCCACCCTCTTTCATCACTATCATACCTGAAAGAGCTCAACTCAACTCTCCCTTTATGGAAAAGATAAAGGATGAGTTTGAGGAAGGGATCCTCAGATCTGTGTTGAAAGTTGGGGAACATATTCACAGGGCAGACCCTTCTAGTCCTGCCCCCAAGAAAAGGAAACTTACTTCTACTTCCTCCTCTTCCTCTGACCCCAAATACCCACCTTTGTGGTTTTCTCTCACAGTGGACAACAAACATACCCACTGTATAGGGAATACCTTTCCAAAGTTGTTTTTGCCACCATCATCAACCTTCCTTTCAAAATCTCACAGATCATTTGAACACCATTCTACCCTACACTTCTCTTTCAAAATCCGAAAAGTCCAAAATCTTCTCTCTTGCTCACTCCAAATCTGAAGAGCAGTGGGGCAAAAGTCACAAGGATCTCCTAAAGAAATTCATTCTTGCCAAATCTGCCAGATTCCTCCAAGGGACCACTCCCTGACCCTATCTGAGTGGTTCAGGATGTATCACCAAGAGCTTTGGGCTCCCTTCATTCAAAAGGAAATTAAGATGGTCAGGCACTATGTGTTGTTCAACAACTACAGATATGTCCCGTCTTCCTGAAGTTCAGCTCTGTCAGTTCAAAAGGGCCATTTCAGCTCTCTCTCCAGATATCTCTCATACTTCAGATGTCCAGGTAGATTTTGCTACCCTTCAAGTACCAGAAGAAATAGCTCTTCCGCAAATTCATTTCCTGTCATGGAGTCCTCTGTAGGATCCATTATCTTTGAACGGTTTGCCAGAGTAATGGGCAGAATTAAAGTGCAGAAGGCTGCCTGGTTGCTTTTCCTAGATTCTATTTAGGGAATATCACCAGGGGCATGTAAGTGGAAGTTCTAGCCCCTATTCTGTCTGAATGTGAAAGACTCACATCTTCTGAATGGTCCAAGTTCTACCCCCTGTCAGCTCAGCAGCTGTTGACATCAATGAAGCTCAGGCCAGGGAAGGCAAACCCGCCATTTCTCCAGCTATTTTCCTAGATATGAACTCCATTCATCTTGTTGATGACCCCTTCAAAGTCTGGGAGGAAAGATACAAAGTCTATGTGGCTCTTCACAAGGCTCTCAGAGATAACCACAACCACTATCCTGTAACAATGGACCAATTCCTCTCCTGTGCCAGCTTTGGGACTCGACGTTTCCTCAAGATGAACATGGACAAGGATGCATATGCTGATCTTCTCTACCAGCACCTAGATCTTCATCTCAAACGATGGCTTCCACTATGGGACCATCCTACTCTATACCTTTGGAGTTTTTAAAACCCATTTTGAAGAACAGGAAGCACAGGCATGGGAAACCATCTCCCATTTTGCCTCTCTTTGTCTCCTGCTTTCTACTTACCTGTACCTCCACAGAATTAATAAAATTCTTTGCTTATGTGGACCAATCTTTCTCTTCTTTTCTTTGTCTCCGTTCGCTTTTTGCTTAATGACAAAAAGGGGGAGAAAAATACTTAGCATGTCTGAAATTTTAAAGAAAACTAGCATGTCATTCTTTAGAACAAATTTCAGATACTTTTATCCATGCTTATTGTTCAGTTTTGTCATCACCAAAAAGGGGGAGATTGATGACCAGTCTGTCCCCATGTAATTTAATTAATTACATATATATTTTGATGATTAACAAAACCAAACAAAAGTTTATCAATTTATCTAATGAAATTTCATAAGTCTTAAGCACAGGAAAAATACCAAGGTCAAACAAGCCAATAAAGGTATGCATTACTTCTCTGAAGCTTAATCTTTTCAACATGATATTTCTCTAAGTCCATATCGACTTCTATTGAAGGCCATAACGATTTCTTATAAGCATATCGATTTCAATAGAATTATCATAACGATTTCCCTTCTGACTGAAAGTCATGTTGTTTCAAACAAATCGATGCCGTAACGACTTGCTGTCACAACGACTCTATAAGTTACCGTAACAATTTCTTTAGAGTCGTAACGACTTGCTTGTCACAACGACTCTATAAGTTACCGTAACGATTTCTTTAGAGCTCGTAACGACTTGCCTGTCGCAAACGACTCTATAAGTTGTCGAACGATTTCTTTAGAACTCGTAACGACTTGCCTGTCATAACGACTCTATAAGTTATCGTAACGATTTCTTTAGAAAGCGCAACGACTTGCTTGTTGTAACGACTTATAAGTTACCGTAACGACTTCTTTAGAACTCGCAACGACTTGCTTATTAACGACTTCATGTTCCATAACGATTTCTTTAGAGTTCATAACGACTTGATAAGTGTTCACAAGATTTGTGTTGTATAACGATTTGTTAAGGTTGCATATCGATTTTTCAGAAACACAACGATTCGTATCTCATAACGATTTGTTAAGGTTTCACAACGACTTTTCTGTATCACAACGACTTGGTCAACCTGACTTATTCATAACGATTTCATAAGTCATATAGTCATCGATTTCATATCTTGATATCTTATTCATCTTAAAAGTGTTGACTAGTCAAAGTCCACGTAGACATCTCTCTGACGCACCTGCATTAATGAGACCTGAACGTATCTCTGCATGCATGCAGACCATATCGTGCCTACTCTGATAACGTCCTTTAGACTTAAGCTATTTGGCATTACTATTTCCATGTCTATTGCTACTGACGTTGACTGACATCAGAGACAGCTTAGCTGTCTGCTATTTGAGTTTGACATTTGTGCAGACCTCTGATCCAGCTTCACGTACAACGTTAAACAAATAGAAGCCAACGGATATCTTTGAAGATCTCATCTCTTTGCGTGCTCAAGTGATCAAAAGACTGTTGACAGAAGCTTCCAAGACTCCAGATGTCATTCAGTCTAACGACTACTCAAAAGAGAGACAACGGACACTTCAACGTCTACATTTCAAATTGAAGATATAAATTCAAGTCAGAAGAACAGAAGAAGACAGATCGCGCATTCAAGCATTCAAATTCTTCAAAAGAAAGTCCAGAGCCAAGAACCTTCATTCCACTTAGCTTTTGCTCTTTGCTCTCCACTATTGTTGTGAAAATCTTGAGAGAGCCTGTAGTTCTGAGAGTGTGCCTTGTTAAAATCTCTTTGCTCTCAGTTCTAGTTGCTTCAGATCCTTGCTTATCAAAAGCTTGATCTAGGGGCTAGATTCATTCACTCTCTTTGTGTTGTCCCTTCGGGTGTGAAGGAAGACCTGGTGTGGTATCCAGGGTGTTGTTCCCTTCGGTTGTGAAGGAAGACCTGTGTGGTATCCAGGGTGTTGTTCCCTTCGGGTGTGAAGGAAGACCTGGTGTGGTATCTAGGGTGTTGTTCCTTTGGTTGTGAAGGAAGACCTGGTGTGGTATCCAGGGTGTTGTTCCTTGGTGTGAAGGGAAGACCTGGTGTGGTATCCAGGGTGTGTTCCCTTGGGTGTGAAGGAGAACCAGCTGAGCTGGGTGTTGTAGCGTCCTTAGGGGGACTGTACTCTAGTTAGTGAAATCCTGAGTTGTTGCTCAGGGACTGGACGTAGGCTCCTAAGGAAAGGAGGTCCGAACCAGGATAATCCTTGTGTTGTGTGATTGTCTTCTTTGTGTGTTTGTTATTTCAACTAACTGTCATAACCTACTTCGAAGAATGTTTGTGTGAAGTTTTTAGTTACAGGTATCTTCTAGATTAATTTTTAAAGACCCATTCACCACCCCCCCCTCTGGGCTCGTCAATGGGCAACACACTGCTGGGGGTACTGACCCTGCAACCGCTACGGCGCGGCTCCGAATGGGACGACGCGAGAGAAACGTCCTCCTCGCTCTCCCTGTAGGGTAGGGGTGAGCCTCGGTAGTCACTGGCTCAGTAGGGAACTCCCCACAAAAACTGAGCGAACCAAAAAACACAGTACAAAAGCAGTAAAACAGTACCAACAATTTATAGAACAGTTAAGGCAGGATATGAAAGCTGTACAGTACTCACCGTCTGCCGACTAAAAAAAACAACTGTAATAATTAAATGGCAAACCAGCACAAGTGTATGAGCTAAAGTAGAGACACCGCCACACACGAGCCAATGAACTGGTTCGCGACACCAGAGACTGACTCGGACAAGCTAACACAGGTCTACCTCTCAGTCTCGCAGAACGGACGAAAGGTCCAGCTGCCGCTCCACGTGAAAAGGTCAAGCAACTGTGGAGACCAACTAAACACCACCACCTGTGGACCCACGGTCGCAGGCCCATGCCTGACACCTCTAAAGACCCTGGCCGGGCCCTCTAGAGTGAGGCACTGGAAAAGGACTAGTCGGGGGACCAGTGTCGACTACTGGTGTCTGTACCCCAACTACGAGCGCGCTACAAGGACTAGAAATAAACACTAGAGTCACTGTCCATTGTCGTTTTCCCTCAGCCGGACGTACACTCAAGCAAAGGAGTGAGGGGGTCCAGGTCAGACGACACAGACCTCGACGGTACAACACAAGTATCGGGACAAAGCCCGAGCTAACAGCCTGGCTTACAAAGAACCTGGGGCACCCAACTGGAGAGGTAACCACGGTAGGCGTCGTACTACTCGCCACATACACAAAACCACGTGCACGCACACCAACCACGTGAAGACTCACGTAAACCGTGTGCACTAGTAGTCCACTACACGTGAACACCACGTAGACACGTAAAGAACCAGCCAACTGCGTACCCACTACGCTAGTCTCAGAAACCACGTGCGCTAGGTGCACTACAATTACCATTGCACCGTTCGATATCAACAAATATTCCATATAACAATATTTAAATAAAAGCATGCTGGCAGCAACATCGACTGCCGTCAATGAGATATAAACGGCAAGGTTTCTGGCCGTCAATCTCCCAGCTGAAGAATCTGGCGTCAATCGATATTGACGCCAAGGTCTTCGGCTATCAACTTCACAGAAACCCTGGGCTGATACCTCAGGTATTCCCAGCCCTAAAACCAATGGAAAATATGAGGAAACACCTCCTCTAACGTGCATGAATCCTAATCAACTCGAAACAACATGCTCCACTTTTAAATTACTCAAACCACCCATTACCCCACATGGAGTACCCTTACCCAAAAACATAATTACATACAGATTCATGCGTTCTAGATATATTATCACAACCTGTAGGAACTAAAGGGATCATTCCCTACCTCAAGACGCACTTAAACCTCCTAAATTTCCCTGATTCACACCAAACCCTCCGCGATCTCCTACGGAGATTACATCTCGCTCCGGCGTTTCCTTGTCCGATTCGTCACCGCCTCGCATTCCACGATCCCCCAACTAGCCTTCTGCAACCATGGAAGTAGTGGGGAAGCAAGGGGCGTGAAAATAGGGTGAGGGAGAGGGAGAAGGAGTGAGAAAACTGTCCTCGGGTAGACCTATATTCACAGCCACATTTCACCTCTTATTCTTATACAGCACATCATACTCTCTCACGATTGTTTCAAATACCTTTCATTTACCCTTTCATAGGACCTGACTGTCAGTGCCAAATGTTTCCTTGTAGATCAACCTTGATGGATGACATGCAGCAACCTTAATTAATTCTTGTTGAAACTTTGGAATATTGCACGAGTGTAGATGTCAGCAGCTTGCTTCTCATAGGGGGAGCTTGTTTTCAAGTAAGCTTCTGTCTCCCATGATTAACATCAGCTTGGTTCTCAGCATCAATCGACGTTCAATTGCAACTGCATATTTTGATACAAATTCAGGACTGTTGTTTTTGCCGTTACGAAACCATCAAAAAAGTGATTAATACTCTCATTCCTTTGACTAGTTGACATCCCTGCACAGTACAGAGTAATAGGAAGTTAATACATGGGAAAATAGTTAAGCAATAAAAAAAACTTGCCAAAAAGAAAGTGAAGTACTTAACCAGCAAAAATGTGTCTTTTAAGAAGACCGGAGCCCACTTAGCTCGGCAATTATATAATCCTTTTAGCCACTCATTTTCACTAGCTGATGCATAATTGCCCATCATTTCTCCCACCTTTCATTGAACTGAAGGGGCGATATCGAGTCATAGATGCATTCATCAAATCAGACATAAAGTTTGGATGAGCATTACATATGTGACCAAATTTTTTCTGGTATCTTTTCAATATATGCCATAAGCAAATCGATGTCTGGTATTAGGAAAGACTTGAGCAATAGCTGCTTCCATGGCTTTGTCCTAGTCAGTAATGATTGCATTTGGATGCACACCACCATTAGCTTTCATCCAACAATTAAACACCCATATAAAGCTATCAATCCTTCATTGCTTAGTAAGGCACAACCGAGAAGAATGGATTGACCATGATGATTGACTCCCACGAATGGAGCAAAGGGCATTTGATATGTATTTGTCAAGTATGTTGTGTCAAAGCACATGACATTGGAGAAATATGAACATGTTGTCCTTGACCTACCGTCTATCCAAAAGACATGTCTCAAAGTACCATTATCATTTACCTCCATTATGTAGTAGAAGGTGGGGTTGGTAGCTTGCATTGCCTCAAAATGTGACAGCATTGTCTTCGTATCACCTTCTTTCAATTGGGTTTGTCTTTCACGTTCAAGAAAGTTCTTACAATCCTTCTTCATGAAATCTAGTTGTCTAATCCACCTTTTCTCTTTGCCATGCATGATACAATCTTTGACGTTGAAATCCCGGCACTTCGCATGTTTACCATTTCGCCTTCTCTGGAGTGCAGATATGTCGATGGGATCGCAAGTACACCGCCGATAATGGATTTAAGGAGTGGTTATGCTCAGTCGTACATCATACAAAGGTATTTCATGGTACAAACTATCTCTTCTCACCTTCAGACTGCTGGGCATCTAATTTCGCTGTGTCACGATGTAATTTTGCATTTGGATCTTGCCTACTTTCACCACTTCTATGACATGTGAATTTTTGAAAATCCACACACCATCACAAATTTGCTATTCCGGCTTGCTATACAAATCCTTATTTCTTTGCATAATTATGTAGAACTTTCTCACATCATCAATACATTCAAACTCCATCCCGTCACAAGGTTCTGCTTAAGTTCGGCTTCTGGGATCTTTTGCTGCTCCTTTGTTGGAGTCTTCACCACATCATTTCCACATTCGAGTTGCACATTACCTATGATGACCACATATACAAGTTAGTCTTCAAAAGTTAAAATCAAGCAAAAAAATATGTGCAGATAGGCCATGTCAATTAAGTTTGTAATTTATTCTCAAAAAGTCAGTCTTTCTTATTGAAGTTCTTAGAATTATTTTCTTATTAATCATTATATACAGTGAGGTCTTTAGAACCTCCAATTACCGAAGGAATAGAAGAAAAATATGTTAGAAGTTGTAAATTAAGTACCATTATCATTACACGCCAAATATCTAAAGTAGGCTCCAAAATACTATGCCGAGGCAGCAAGCAATAAATTAAAATGTTAATTAGTGATCATTATACACATGAAGTCTTTAGAACCCTCAATTATGCTACACCATGAAGGAATTAAACTCCAAATTTTTCGATAAATTAAGTACACAGTTTAGGCTCCAATTGGATTTCAGCTCCACAAGAGAAAGGCTTTAGAGAGGAAGGGTTTAGAGAGGAAGGAGCGGGTGTTTTTGAAGTGGGGAAAGGAGGAGGAGGCATGGGTTCCCTTTTGAAGACTTCTGTAAAGAGTTTGAAACGGAAGGGACCCACAAAATTTGGCCTAAAAAGGCGCACCGGTTGGGCCTCTGAACAGCCCTGGTCGCCGACTGTCGACAGGTTTCTGTGCAGCTGTCGACAGACACAAACAGGTTGAGCCATATTCATTTGACATATGTATCTGTCGACAGATAATTTTAGCCTGTCGACAGATGCAGATAGTTTTGAAATACAGGGCTCAGGCATTCATAGCTGTCGACAGCTTGGATGCTAGCTGTCGACAGATGCACACAAACGGAAAATAGGTAGTTCGAGGAGGACGAATACTGTGTCTAGCTGTCGACAGCAGCGAAGGGGGCTGTCGACAGATGCGCACCTTCTGAATGTTGTTATATTTTGAAGTCTAACTTTTGTTTTGACTTCAAACCTGGTATTTTGGAGCCCAACGTATGTACATACAATTACACCACTGGAGTTTCATTTTTTTTTTTTTTTGGTTATGATGGCCCTCCTTTGGGACATGTAGTTGTCTCTTGACAATCTTGGTTCCAAGAGTGTCACTGGTATTTTTGAACAAGTCATTTATTAAATATAGATAAGTGCCAATTAAGTATGTTAGCCTCCAAGACTTTTGAAAAAATTAATTAAATTAAAAGTATAGGATCAAAATATTAATCTGCACATTAGACTCCAAATATAAGTTAGGCTCTAATATTTTGGTCAATAACAAAGCAAAGTTGAAATTTGGATTTACAAGCAACTTCCTTGTTTACAAAACAGTCATCCTCATTTTCGTTCAATATCTGACAGGCCTTTTTATTGGGACTTCTGTGAAGAAAATGTATGTATAATTCTTCAGAAAAATTGTCCTGTTACCAAACTCGTTGAGGAAAACATTCCAAAATGCAGATAGAAAAATAATTTGATTGAATTAGTTTTACACCAGACGCATCTTCTTCAACATGAAATACATGCGCATACTTCCTCTTCTCACCATCAGGATTTTTTCCCTCTGCTCACCATCACAGCTGGCCTTCCTCTGCTCACCATCACAGCTACTTGTCTCGCCTTTTGATTCCATTGATGGTCCATGGGAGGAGAGAAATAAAGGCTCGAGTGGAGGAGCCATTGTCTGTATAGGCATACATGCTCCAGTGATCAAAGATTGTCCGGAGAAAATAGGCGGCATGAATGGAGATGACTGCCACACCATCGGCTGGCCATACATCCCTGGTTGGGATCCATAAACCATAGGAGGTACAACGGCGGGATCATGCAATTTGAGGTCCTGCGTGACCCCTCTGACTTGTTGGATGCCTCCATTTCGTGGACCTTCTACCTTCAAAGCCCGCCATTTCAACATTCTTAGACATGCTTCCTCTCCTACTGGATGTGCACACATGTTTCCGCATTTGGGATGTTCGCACAGGTTCCTCCTCTCATCCGTGGACGTTCGCACTGGTGTTCTTCCGGTTTCGGAGAGCAGAAGATGAAGGAGGAGGCGAGGGGAGGGCGAACGCGGGAAGAGGTGAGAGAGGGTAATTTGGGAAGCCGACGTTGAAGTGGGATTTGACTATGTCATTATGACATTCGGTCATGTCATGCGGCGGAGGGGGGTGGAGGTGACGGGGCGTCCGAGTGCTGGCATGGCGGGCCGAATTCGTGGCGTGGAAGGGGCCGCAGTGACATGGCGCGGACCAACGAACCCTGTTGACGTGGACCAATGGGTTGACGGAAGTGCAGGAAGACGTGACTTTGTGCACTTTCGGAAAGTGCACAAAGCCTTTCTCAAGAATTTTTCTACCAATAAAATGAAGAGCTAGCTTGTCCAGAGACATCTCCATAGCATTAGACCACTTGCAGGGACCTGGATCCGAAACGGAAGAAGCCTTTTTCTTCCCTACCTACCAATACTTATCTTTTCTTTTCTGTGTTTTTTTATTTTTTTTCCCCACAACGTCCTTGAGAACGGAACGGAACACGTAGTGCTCTCCCCGCGTCAGGAACACAGCCGCCGCGAGCTCCCCTCTGTCCACGGTCCCCAAACCGACAGTATGAGATGTACGGCCCCTCGAGCTCATCTTCGCCGGTACTGTGGAAGAAATAACTGAAAAGTGAAGGACAGGCAAAGAAAAGATAGAGAAAACAGACGAAGGGGCGCGCCCTCTCTCGTTTTCTCCCATGTCTTCCGCCTTCGCTGCTCTGGCCCTCCACCAACTCCGCCCTCGCCATGCTTCTTCCCGCCACCATTCACCACTCCCGCGCCCTCTCTTCTTTACTATCCCGGGGCAGCCTCCTCTCCGCATTCCTCTCCCGCCCCGGGCACTGCCGCGGCGGTTATTCGTGCCATCGGCGTCATTCATCTGGGACGCCATCACCGGCGGCAGTTCCCTCCTGGAGGCATCGTCTGCCGTCCGCCGCGGAATGCTGCTCTTCAGACAGGTACATCTCTTTTCCTTTTCTTCCTCCTCTTCTTAGATTTTCCTTGTGGTCCTATCCTACTGCAGCCGTGCTATGGAGATCAATAATCTGTCACGGTGGTGTGGGTAACGGTTGGGAAGGGAGATGTAGGTGGCTCCTTGGCCGAGTTCGACAGAGCCATAGAGCTAGATCCTCGGCAGAAGTCATGTATGTCGTATCGTTTCGGTTTCCTTTTGTGGTTATGCATCAGTTTCTCTTTCTTGAGTTTGATTATGTGAACAAAACTGATGGGAGAAAAGCTTCATGCACCACCAGATCTTTGGCAGAGAGGCCTGTCCTTGTACTACCTCAACAGGTTTCTCTTCCTCTCCCCTTCTACCTAATTGCCCGTGGAAATGAAAGAGGATAGAGGATGTGGCTTTCATGCTTTTACCCAAATGCAGGTTCGAGGAAGGGGCAGAGCAGTTCAGGATAGATGTTGCTGAGAATCCGAATGATACCGAAGAGTCTATATGGTGTTTCTTATGTGAAGCTCAACTTTATGGAGTTGAAGAAGCCAGTAGAAGATTCTTGCAGGTTAGTGGGTTATCGATGGCTTATTCTTACAATCATACGTTTATGTCATAGTGAGTTGTGATTTTCTTCAAAATTTGGTCGTGTGGTTGCTGGTTCTGTTTGATACTTTTGCCAATAAACGCCAAAGGATGCACACCAAAGTTGAAAAACTGCTGTTGACATGCAGATGATGTCTGGCACTGTAGGCTATGTCCTTGGAAGCTTGGAAACTGACCTTTTTTCTTTCCTGATAGGAAGGCATGCTTCCAATGAGAATTCTGTTGAATTGTCTGCTCTTGAGGCACGTAGTTGGAACATTCTTCTATTTGGGGTCCTGAAGCAAAAACTTGTCAAACCTATAAACCTTTTAAGTACACAATTTTGCTTTGTATTATATTTGAGGCATGGTTTGCCGTGGTGAATCAGATTGGCCTGATTTGCCCGAATCAGGGCGAATAATGGAAAACCCAATTCTTGATTCCATCGATTCGGTCCAATTTGCCTCATATATATAATAATATTATATCATATTTGTAATATATATTATATGTTATAAATATGATATATATGATATATATAATATATATTATACTCATGCGAATCGATCCGATTCAGGTCGATTCGGGGGGAATCGGGGTGAATCAGGAGAAACCCGTTTCGCCTCCTGATTCCGATCCGGCAAACCATGATTTGAGGGATGCCACTGCACTAAAATGCTGTTTCAAAGCTCAACTTTTGGGTCAGCGGTTCCATTTGGTGGCATGGTATTGGAGATAATTTGGTTGCTTTTTGTTGTCTAAAGCATAAACAGTACTCCCCTTTTCGATTATTTGGTCTCACGATTATTGGAGTGCTGCTTGCTTTGTGCTTTACCCAGGTTCATCACATAAAAACCCATTTAGTCCTATTCCTAATATTCATGAGTCATTCAACACCCATATATATGATTCTGGGTCTTTTCACACACTAGCTTGAGTTTTGTGTTGTCACTTTGACTCAGTGACAAGGGGCTTAGTTGTGTTGGCCAACCAAAGGATACAGGTAATATGTTTAGCTTAGAATGGGAAGAGAAACATTAACTGTCTATTTCGTTTATAGTCACCAATTACTGCTACACATTTTATTTACCTGGAATAGAACTAAAGCATTCACAGCTACCTATAATTTCTAGAGCTATCATTTCTTTTCCCTTCTTCTTTAAGGATCTAAAGCTTATTTTGTTTCTCCAAGAGTCCAAGTCACCTAAATGGTTGTAGAAATTAGAAGTGGAAGTGGTTGGCTTCTTCTTTTCACAATTCAAATTTGCCCCTAGGTATTATGCAAGAGAAACCACCTGTTTATTTTTCAGGCACTGTGTACTGCCTTATTCTCTCCTTGTCTTGCTAAAATTATGATATCGTGTTTTGTGCCACATGGTTTCAAGGTAATATTCTTTCTTGATATGAAATTTTGATATTTTTCCATGCTATAAGGAGTTTCTTTTCCATTCCTTGGTGTAATGTACTGTTGAAGGATAAACTGAAATTTGCTTCTGGATCAAGTTTCCTTATTGGATGAGTTTGTATAGTCAAGTTGATGAAATTCAGAGAAAGCTGTTTCAGACATGGAGTTATTATCATATTACTATGTTTTTAGTGCTATCTTTTTTTTTTTTTTAACTTGGTATTGATTAATGGACATTCAGATATGTATTGCTTGAAAAGATTAGGAATTTCTCTGATTGTCCGACTGTCCATTTAGAACTGTATGCTATTTGGTGTTGTACAACTTTGCTGATTATTTAGACTCTCATTTTTAGGTGTTTATCAATATGTCTTAAGAACATGTTCTCATGTCATCAGGTTGGTAGAGATCCACGGCCTTTTATGCGTGAAGCCTATAACATGTTTAAGGATGGTGGTGACCCTGAAAAGGTTTGATATGCCGTCCTATCAGTCTACTTATTATAGTTTCCTTCTGAAATTTGGTGCTTGATAATGTTTTCCTTCTCTCTGTCCCTCACCCCCCCTTTTTTTCTGTTTCCTTGCCCCCCCTACCTTTCTTCTATCCATCAAGGATGCCTAGGATTCTGATCTAAAAGAACCTTTTGAAGTCCATAAAGATTTTTATCTGGGGAGCAAGTGTTTCACTAGTGAGCTTCACGAGGAGGTTCTAGTTGAGATGCTCTTGGATGTAGTATCTCATTCTTAGTTTTATTGTGTAGTTTCTTCATTTCTGTTGTTTCTATTTTATTTTAATAGGGTGAAAGTGGTTTTCTCTGGGGTTCTCTTTTGTTGTAGAGTGGTCTTTTAGTAGAGTTAGGGGCCAAAGTGGCCAGGACTTATGTACTCTCCTCTACAAAAGAGCCCACTTGTCATTCTTTCTTGGACATGGATTGCAAAATCATCAGATGGCTATCCAAGTCCAGGGTTGAGTACTGCCAAGTGAGAAACTTCGGCCAGAATCTGCCAGTAAGTAATGGTTGAACATCATATTTCAAATAAGGCAATTTTTTTAAAAAAGAAATTCAATCGATCCCTGATGCAGATCTGTATTATTTTAAAATAGTTAATCAATTTTGAACATCATTTTCATGCTATTAAGATAAAAGCCCAAATTTGTCCCTAACTAAGGTCTGAAATTTGTGCTTTTGTGATAGTTTACTTGCAAGTGAGATTAATTGGATTGAAACTAATATTCATCACATCCAAGGACGTGCATGCAATAGGGCATAATTTTCCAAATTTGGCCTGATTAGTGTCCAAAAGTTGGGGCTTTCACATAATTACTTGTGAGTTAGGCTGATTAAGTAGTACCTAGGTTCTTCACATCCATTGATGCATGCTTGCATGAAATTGGGCATGAATTGCATGCAAGTAGGCAACATAGGGCAAGAAGCATCCCCTTACTAAAGTTCTCTCTCTCTACAATGGGGAAGAAAGACATGGAAAAGGGAAGAAAAATAAAATAAAAGAAAGAGAAAGATGATATATGAGAGAGAGTGAGAGTAGTCAGTGCACCACACTTGGCCATCTAGGAGAAGATAAAGGAGGGAAAGAAAGGGGAAGCAGAATCTAGGGGTGAACAAGGAGAGGTAGTTGTAATGTGACATCTACTATTGAGAAAGAAAAGAGCGCGGGACAGTGGCCAGTTTCCACACAATATCCTCCCCCGCTCTACACCCCTATACACAAGTACAATAGTCTCCACACCCGTCACATAACTAACTAGATATCTTTTAATCTGAACCATAAATTTATGGGAAAATTACATATATATCTCTGAAATATATCGTATTCGGACATGTATCCTTGAAATTTACATATTATATCCTATGCCCTTGTATTCATGTATTTCACCATGTATTCCCCTGTCATTTGATTCCATCCATTTAACCTAACTACAATTGAGTTAAGGCAAAGACTAACTTGCCCTCCACAATTCTAAAAAAACAACTTTTGCATACCATTCGTTTGAGCATATTATCAAAAATATCCTCTAAATACTTTTATAAGTTGTGACTATACCCCTATCGTCAGTCCCGTAGGTTTGATTTGAGTTAACCTCAGGTTAGGCGGGTGAATTACTAACCTACCCCAAGTAAACAAAAGGTTTTTTTTTGCTTAAATACCCTTGTAAATATGGGTTATGCCAAATATACCCCCCATTTGAGCATATCATCAAAAACATCCTCTAAATACCTTTATAGGTTGCACTTATACCCCTATCATGACTCCCTATATCTTCCCAGGTGACTTTTGAGGGTATTTAGGTATTTTAGGTTGTTTAACGATTTTTGTAGCATATACTTTCGATTCGCTTCTTCTTGACGGCAGGGAATCGCAAGGGTATAACTACCACCTATAGGTATATTTAGAGTTTTGATAATATGCTCAAATGAGGGTATATTTGACAGAACCCATATATACAAGGGTATTTATGCAAAAAACCCATAATTTTTTACAAATCTCTCTCTCTCCCTCTAATCAGCACCTCCACTGCTCTCTATCTCCCATATTTACAAGGTGACCCCCCATCTCTGGCACCCCATTGTCCCACTACCTTCTCTCTCTCTCTCTCTCTCTCTCTCTCATTATAGGAGATAGATGCAGAGTGGATGTTAAGTCTTAGAGCCCTCATACATGTAATGGATTCCAACATCGGTGACCATCTGTTTGACGGCTCTACTGCAGAGATGGCGTCATTGCTTACTTTCTGGACCCGAGTCCACTGCAGAGATGGCGTCATTGCTTACTTTCTGGACCCGAGTCCACGAGGTAGATGCCATGCTTGGTGTGTCTCTGCAAGAGGTAAGGCTTCTACTCAGCCGAGTAGGATAAGCAATACAGGTGGAGTTTGAAGTCACAGTCCCTGTAGCGCAGTCTCAATTCCATGCTCGGGGCACTGCAGTCATCGTAAGCGTTGCACTTGACATGTCTTCGCTACATACGCTAGATCCCATGACGCTCCACTGGATGATTTTGAGGGACATGCGTTGGTGAGTTTGGGTCGAAGAAGCAAGGGGATTCGGCCCCCCTATTGCCCCACCATCCTCTCTCTCTCTCTCTCTCTCTTTCTCTCTCTGTATGTGTGTGTGTCTCCCCCCACCCATATGAGCTTAGTCTAGTGGACTGTGCTCTCTCTGCCATCGGTGCCGGAGGGGGAGATGTCCCTTTGACGCCCTCACCTCTCTCTCTTTCCCTCCCTCTCGGTGCGGTCTCCCCCTTTCCTCTCTCTCCAGTCTCCCCTCTCACTACACCTCTCTCTTTCTCCCCCTCAGTACTCCCCTCTCTCTGTATGTGTGAACAAGCGTAGTCCAATGGATTGACTCTCTCCGCACTGATCCTAGAGCCCCCCACCTCTCTCTCTCTCTCTCTCTCTCTCTCCCCAATGACCTCCGCGAATTGTGAGATCGCCGACACTCATGTCGTCAAGGCATCGCCTTCACCATTCACGACAA
>JACBKR010002992.1:0-31657 GCA_014218235.1 Colocasia esculenta | reverse complement strand
AATTGACCAAGTTCCTCATGCATAGCATCAATCCATGAATTCTTTGAGGGCCTCTTCAACATTTTTGGTTCCACTTGAGAGACAAAAGTTAATGATCTTGTTCAACTATTTTTCTAACCTGAGACCTAGTTTGAACTTATCATTATATTCCTAACACTTCTCAAGGGTGATCTTTGGAATACCTCACATTGGTGATTGTTGAAGGACCGGGTTGATCTTGGACTTGTGGAAGTTGATCTTGTGGAGGTGTTTTGGAGGAGGGTGTGCTTGAGGAGGTTCATCTTGAGGCTTCCTCTTGTGGATCTTCTTCAGATTCAACATCTTGATTTCTGAATAGATTTTGTCATCTTCATCGTGTACCTACGAAGATATCCACTTTTTTTATAGAAACTACTTTAGAATTTCCTTTTGTTTGCTTGTAGTTCCTCAAGTTGTTTCTGCATCTCCATCTTGAGTCCTGTGAAGGTTTTCAGTGTTAGTTTTGTATGATACTCATCAAAAACAAAATGTAGAGTTTCTTCCACAGTTTTATTGATAACGTTAAACACCCATATGCTCTAGAGTGTTCTGAGTATCCAAGAAAAATACCTTGATCACTTTTGGCTTCAAATTTGTCTAAATCAACTTTATCATTGTTATGAATAAACACTTTTGAGCCAAAAACTCTGAAATACCCATACTGGGTTTCTTACCTTTAGCAGTTCATAGGGGGTTTTCTTTATCACGGGTCTTACCGGCTCTGTTGAGAATGTAGCACGAGGTGTTTACTGCTTCTGTCCAAAAACTCCTTGGGAGTTGACTTTCGACTAGAAGAGTACGAGCCATTTCCACCAGGGTTCTGTTCTTTCTCTCCACTACACCATTTTGCTCGGAATCCTTGGAGAGGAAAACAGGTGTTCTATTCCTTGGTGCCTGCAAAAATCAGAAAATGAGTTGTTATCAAACTCTCCCTCGTGATCAGGGTAGATTGAGCATATCTTATTAACATTTCCATGCTCAATTTATTAAAGAATTCTTCAAAGATTTTCAGTGCTTCATTTTTGTGAGCCAGAAATTTTACCCAAGTGAACCTAGAAAAATCGTCTACAATGACAAAACCAAATCGTTTCCATTGAGATCAGTGTTCTAGTAGGTCCAAAAAGGTCCATGTGCAACAGTTCATACAGTTTAGAGGTACTTACCGGTGTTTGATTTAAGGATTTCCGGGTTTGTTTTCCTTGTGCACATGCATCACAAAACTTTCATTCTTATTGAAAGGAAATTTCAGGAAGTCCACTTACCAATTTCAGCCTCATGATCTTGTGCAAGACGTTGTAGCTTGCATGGCCAAGCCTACGATGCCACAAGTAAGCTCATCCTGTTGTTTGCAACAAGACACAAATTTTCATTTTCTGGATCGTCTAATCAACCAAGTAAATGTTGTTCACCTTTTTCCAGAAACTTAAGACTTCCTACCTTATAAACAATTTGACATGAATTTGATTCAAAGACAACTTTATGACCGTTATCGCACAGTTGGCTTATGCTAAGCAAGTTATGGTGAAGACCATCAACTAACAGTACATGTCTATTGAGTTGGAGGCATACTTACCAACCTTACCTAAACCTATGATCTGGCCTTTATTGTTACCTCCAAAAACAACTTGACCTCCGCCTTTTTCCACCAGCATACAGAATTTGTCTTTGTCGCCCGTCATGTGCCTCGAGCAGCCACTATCCAGGTACCATTTGTTTTGATTTTGGGCTGCTAGGCATCCTGCATATGTGGATCAGACAAGAGGTTTTGGTACCCAAATTACTTTGGGTCCCAATGTATCATTCATGCCAAAAAGTAAATGCTTTGTAATCCAAATTGTTTAAATTTTAGTTGTTTGGATTATTTCAGCATTGTTTTGCATTGTGCCCAACTTTCTTACAAACATTGCATGATGAAGATTTTTCCAAAACAGTGGGTTTGTTATTCTGAGGAATATGCATGGGCATTTTACCTTCTTTTGCCTGGTTAGCTTTCTTTGGAAGCATGTTTCCAGACTGTCGACAACCCTCTTTAGGGCTGTTGACAGACTTCTTAGATGTGTTAACAGCTGAACTGATTTTCTTGGGTTCCTGTTTCTTACCCTTGGCTTGACCTTTCTTATTCTTGGAAGAGACTTGATAGCTTGTGCTTGGGCTAGAATCAACAAAATAAGTTATCAAAGTCTCTCCCATTTTCTTTTATTTTACTGGTTGATATCCAATTCCATGTTTTGCAACAAAGATGTTTGACCCCAAAATTGCATCCAGATTCTGTTTTCCCTTAATGAACCTTTTAAGATCTTCAGATTTTTCTTTTAGATCTTTTTCAGCCTGTTCCAACTTTTTTTAGTTCTTAATGTCATTTTGAAGACGTTCAAGAGAGTTGGTTAGACTTCCTTTTCTTTTGACTTTCTTGCAATTTTATTTTCAAGCAATCCATTTCCTCACAGTGAGCTTCCTCATCAATTTCATCATTTCAATTTCTTAGTTAAGGCAACAACTTGTTCATCATTGTGTGTGTATGAACAAAAGAATTGATTTTTTTATCAATGCCTTGTTTTCATATTTGAATCACAGAATTTTTCAAACAGGACAGTGTATGCTTCTTTCCATTCATCATCACAGTATAAGTTTCAAAGGAAGAGTTTACCTCATTGGAGTCGACGTCGCTTCTAGCCATTAGACACTGAATTTCTTCATCTCCAGAGGCTTCTTTGCGTCCTCATCTTCATCTTCATCACTCCAAGTTGCCAACATTGCCTTGGCTTTCTTGAAGGTGAATTTCTCTTCTTCAACTTTTTCTTGAGTTCGGGCATTCTCCTCTCATATGCCCTTGTTTCTTGCACTCATAGCATACAATGTCAGATTTTTGTTAGACTCAAATTTATTTGAAAAATCATTCTTTGGAAGGATTTGGAATTACCTGAGCCTTTCCTTTTGAATTTGAGGAATTTCTTGAATTGTCTAGTGAGCATGGCCATTTCATCATTTCCACTATCACTAGATGTTTCAGGTTCATCACTTTCCTGTTGAACATCCTTTTTGGATCTAGAGAACTTTTGCTTGAAGCCTTTAAGGCAATGACCTTTTTTGGTTTTCTTCAATTTCTTTCTCTTTCACATTTATTTCATATGTCATCAGGAGCCAATTAGTTCATCCAATTTCATCTTTGAGAGATCTTTTGAATCCTCAATGACAGTGGCCTTAGTGTTCCATGAGGATGGAAGAGACCGAAGTATCTTCCTCACTAGTCACTTTCTAAGTATTCTTTCTTAAGACCTTTCAATCCATTTATTATTAGCATGAATCTTGCAAACATATCTGAGATAGTTTCATCATTATTCATCTTAAACATTTCTACTCAGAAATTAGCATGCTTGCTTTGGTTTCCCTTACCTCGGACGTACCTTCATATATGAGTTCAAGCTTGTCCCATATCTCCTTCGCTGAGGTGCATGTGGAGACTCTTGAATACTCCTTGGATGCACTGCGCACTGCATCATGTTAGGGCGCTCCAGTTGAGAGTTCCCTTTGCAATCTGTCCTTCGTCTAGGTATCTTTGTCCTCGGGAAGGGTGTATGCTCCTTTGCTAACAATTTTCCATAGCTCGAAATTTTGAGCTCTTAGAAACACCTGCATGCGATTTTTCCAATAGGATAGTCAGTGCCATCAAAGAAGGTGGGCTATTCACTGAATGTCCCTCGGCCATATACCCCTTGTTAGATTCCATGAGATCGAGAATCTCTTGATCGTGAGATCAACCAATTACGACAGTAAATCGGAGAAACTCGCTCTGATACCAATTGAAAGATGTGCGGAATTATACAATATGTACTCCAGAAGGGGGGTTGAATAGATTACTATCAATTAAATTTACTATGACTTTCTTTCGATGAAAAACAGACTTTTGATATTTCAAACAGAGTTTAAATCAAACTAAGATGTGGTTAATTGTAATTAATAGAGTAGCAATTTATCTAGCGTGTGAAAGATCAACGTGCCTACCAAACATCTAGCGTGAAACTTCAAACCACAGACACGATGATTTAAGGTGGTCCGGAGTACACAACTTGTGTATCCTATGCCACCGTCCACACACACACGCAGAAAGACTGCTTATCAGGAAGTTCACCTCACTACAACACACACCCTCATGTCGTCCTGATAACCACGATCAAAACACATGACAAACGTGAATCAAGCCACAAGGACGCTTGACTCAACAACACACACACACACGAGATATGAAAAGTAGAGATAAAGAAGAGTTCAGAGTTGAGATTTCAAATCCTGATGTGGAACTCTTCAGATGATCGTCCTGATGTGCTTCAAGCTTCGTCTTGACAAGTATCATTGATGGAGAAGCTTGAGAGATGGACAATCTGGCTTCAATCCCGTTCAGAGGATGTCTCTTTGTTTGCTTGGACGGACAGTTGAAGAAGAGCAGCAGAAAGATTGTCTCTCTTAAGACTTTGCTTAGGGTTTTTGTGGTGGCTGCTTCAGTAACGAAAATAACTCCAAAGAGTTTCCTTTTATATGGTGTTCAAGTATGGAGAGTCGTGGTAAAAGGAAACACCCAAGTCGGAAACATATGAGACTCGTATTGAGATTTTCTCTCGTCTGTCGACAGCAAGAAATGCTCTGTCGACAGATGTAGACAGACTTACAAAGGCAGAAGGCTGGGCTTTCCGGAGACAGTTTCCTTGTGTGGATCTGTCGACAGGCGACTTGAGTCTGTCGACAGGCACACCTTTGCCAGGAGCCTGTCTGTTCTGTCTGTGCTGATCAATCGACAGGCATCAGTGGGGCTGCGACAGGTACATCTTGCCAGACCCTATTAGATCGTTTGTGCAGGGCTGTCGACAGGCATCTTTGGGGCTGTCGACAGTACTTTTCTTTAGTGCTTTTCTTGATCTTTTTGCTCTTGTTTTGGTACATGTCTTGCATGCAATCTCACCTACATTTAAGAGCATTGTTAGTGAGATAATGTGAACATTTAGATGATCAAATTAAACATGTGATTCTTGATTAACATTTTCGTGACTTGTCATTCTTATCATGTTTCACACATACATACCACATGAAATTGTATTGTTGGGTTACATGGATTTATATTTGAGATGTTTGTTTTTATGATGCAATCGATGAGCATTTCATGAACAATACATTTCATGTGGTATGTATGTGTGAAACATGATAAGAATGACAAGTCAAGCAAATGTTATCAAGAATCACATATTTGATTTGATCATCTAAATGTTCACATTATCTCACTAACATGCTTTTAAATGTAGGTGAGATTGCATGCAAGACAATGTACCAAAACTAGAGCAAAAAGATCAAGAAAAGCACTAAAGACAAGTACCTGTCGATAGCCCCAAGATGCCTATCGACAGCCCTACACAGACAGATCTAATAGAGTACTGGCAAGATGTACCTGTCGACTGCCCCACTGATTTCTTCGACAGATCAGCACAGACAGAACAAATAGGCTCCTGGCAAAGGTGTGCCTGTCGACAGACTCAAGTCGCCTGTCGATAGATCCACATAGGGAACTGTCTCCCGGAAGCCCAACCTTTTGCCATTTGCAAGTCTGTCTACATCTGTCGACAGATGCATTTCTTGCTATCGACAGACGAGAAAATCTCAATACGGGATCTCCATATGTTTTTGACTTGGGTGTTTTCTTTTACCACGACTCTCCATACTTGAACACCCACATAAAAGGAACTTTTTGGAGTTATTTTCGTACTGAAGCAGCCACAACACAAAACCCTAAGCAAAGTATCAAGAGAGAAGATCTTTCTGCTTCTCTAATTCAACCGTCCGTCCAGGCAAACAAGGACATCCTCTGAACGGGATTGAAGCCAGATTGTCCTTCTCTCAAGCTTCTCCATCAACTGATACCTGTCAAGATGAAGCTTGAAGCACATCGGGACGATCATCTGAAGAGTTCCACATCAGGATTTGAAATCTCAACTCTGAACTCTTCTTATCTCTGTTTTTCATATCGCGTGTGTGTGTGTTGTTGAGTCAAGCGTCCTTGTGCTTGATTTCAGTTCGTCATGTTGTTCTGATCGTGGTTTACATCATACGACGTGAGTGGTGTGTGTTTGTAGCGAGTGAACTCGCTGGATAAGTATCTTTTGCGTGTGTGTGTGGACGGTGGACGTAGGATACACAAGTTGTGTACTCCGAACCACCTTAAATCATCGTGTCTGTGGTTTGAACGTTTCACGCTAGATGTTTGGTAGGCACGTTGATCTTCACACGCTAGATAAATTGCTACTCTATCTAATTACAATTAACACACATCTTAGTTTGATTTAAACTCTGTTTGAAATATCAAAAGTCTGTGTTTCCATCGAAAAAAGGTCATTGTATATTTAATTGATAGTAATCTATTCAACCCCCTTCTAGATTACCATATTGTATAATTCCGCACATCTTTCAATTGGTATCAGAGAGAGGTTTCTCCGATTTACTGTCTTAATTGGTTGATCTCAAAATCAAGAGATTCTCGATCTCATGGAATCTAACAAGGGGTATATGGCCGAGGACATCAGTGACCATGCCACCCTTCTTTGATGGCACTGACTATCCTTATTGGAAAAATCGCATGTAGGTGTTTCTGAGAGCTCAAATTTTCGAGCTATGGAAAATTATCAGCAAGGAGCATACACCCTTCCCGAGGACAAAGACACCTGGACGAAGGACCAGATTGCAATGGAACTCTCAACTGGAGCACCCTGAACATGATGCAGTGCGTGTTGCATCCCAAGGAGTATTCAAGAGTCTCCACATGCACCTCAGCGAAGGAGATGTGGGACAAGCTTGAACTCATATATGAAGGTACGTCCGCGGTAAGGAAACTAAAGCAAGCATGCTAATTTCTGAGTATGAAATGTTTAAGATGAATAATGATGAAACTATCTTAGATATGTTTGCAAGATTCATGCTAATAATAAATGGATTGAAAGGTCTTAAGAAAGAATACTCAGAAAGTGTCTTAGTGAGGAAGATACTTCGGTCTCTTCCATCCTCATGGAACACTAAGGCCACTGTCATTGAGGATTCAAAAGATCTCTCAAAGATGAAATTGGATGAACTAATTGGCTCCCTGATGACATATGAAATAAATGTGAAAAGTAAAGAAATGAAGAAAACCAAAAAAGGTCAATTGCCTTAAGGCTTCAAGCAAAAGTTCCTCTAGATCCAAAAAGGATGTTCAATAGGAAAGTGATAACCAGAAACGTCTAGTGATAGTGAAAATGATGAAATGGCCATACTCACTAGACAATTCAAGAATTCCTCAAATTCAAAAGGAAAGGCTCAGGTAATTCCAAATCCTTCCAAAAGAAAGATTTTTCAAATAATTTGAGTCTAACAAAAGATCTGACATTGTATGCTATGAGTGCAAGAAACAAGGGCATATGAGAGGAGAATGCCCCGAACTCAAGAAAAAGTTGAAGAAAGAGAATTTCACCTTCAAGAAAGCCAAGGCAATGTTGGCAACTTGGAGTGATGAAGATGAAGATGATGACGCACAAGAAGCCTCTGGAGATGAAGAAATTCAGTGTCTAATGGCTAGAAGCGACGACTCCAATGAGGTAAACTCTTCCTTTGAAACTTATACTGTTGATGAATGGGAAGAAACATACACTGTCCTGTTTGAAAAATTCTGTGAATTCAAATCTGAAAACAAGGATTGATAAAGAAAATCAATTCTTTTGTTCATAACACACACAATGATGAACAAGTTGTTGCCTTAACTAAAGAAATTGAAATGATGAAAATTGATGAGAAGCTCACTGTGAGGAAATGGATTGCTTGAAAATAAAATTGCAAGAAAGTCAAAAAAAAAAGGAAAGTCTAACCAACTCTCTTGAACGTCTTCAAAAGAACATCAAGAAACTAAGAAAAAGTTGGAACAGGCTGAAAAAGATCTAAAAGAAAATCTGAAGATCTTAAAAGGTTCATTAAGGGAAAACAGAATCTGGATGCAATTTTGGGGTCAAACATCTTTGTTGCAAAACATGGAATTGGATATCAACCAGTAAAACAAAAGAAAATGGGAGAGACTTTGATAACTTCTTTTGTTGATTCTAGCCCAAGCACAAGCTATCAAGTCCCTTCCAAGAATAAGAAAGGTCAAGCCAAGGGTAAGAAACAGGAACCCAAGAAAATCAGTTCAGCTGTTAACACATCTAAGAAGTCTGTCAACTGCCCCAAAGAGGGTTGTCGACAGGTCTGGAAACATGCTTCCAAAGAAAAGCTAACCAGACAACAGAAGGGTAAAATGCCCATGCATGTTCCTCGGAATAACAAACCCACTGTTTTGGAAAAATTCTCATGCAATGTCTGTAAGAAAGTTGGGCACAATGCAAAAAAATTGGAATAATCCAAATAAACTGAAAATCAAACAGTTTGGATTTTGAAGCATTTACTTTTGGCATGAATGATACATGGTGACCCAAGTAATTTGGGTACCAAAACTCTTGTCTGATCCACATATGCAGGAATGCCTAGCAGCCCAAAATCACAACAAATGGTACCTGGATATTAGCTGCTTGAGGCACATGACGGGCGACAAAGACAAATTCGTATGGGTAGAAAAAGACGGAGGTCAAGTTGTTTTTGGAGGTAACAATAAAGGCCAGATCATTGGTTCAGGTAAGGTTGTAAGTATGCCTCCAACTCAATAGACATGTACTGTTAGTTGATGGTCTTCACCATAACTTGCTTAGCATAAGCCAACTGTGCGATAATGGTCATAAAGTTGTCTTTGAATCAAATTCATGTCAAATTGTTTATAAGGAAATAGGAAGTCTTAAGTTTTCTGGAAAAAGGGTGAACAACATTTACTTGGTTGATTTAGACGATCCAGAAAATGAAAATTTGTGTCTTGTTGCAAACAAACAGGATCAGCTTACTTTGTGGACATCGTAGGCTTGGCCATGCAAGCTACAAGTCTTACACAAGATCATGAAGCTGAAATGGTAAGTGGACTTCCTGAAATTTCTTTCAATAAGAATGAAAGTTTTTGTGATGCATGTGCACAGGGAAAACAAACCCAAAAATCCTTTAAATCAAAAGCACTGGTAAGTACCTCTAAACCTTATGTATTGTTGCACATGGACCTTTTTGGACCTACTAGAACATGGAGTCTCAATGATAAACGATTTTGTTTTGTCATTGTAGACGATTTTTCTAGGTTCACTTGTGTAACTTTCTGGCTCACAAAAATGAAGCACTAAAAATATTTGAAGAATTCTTTAATAAGATTGAGCATGGAAATGTTAATAATATATGCTCAATCCACACTGATCACGGGGGAGAGTTTGATACAACTCATTTTCTGATTTTTGCAGGCACCAAGGATAGAACACATGTTTTCCTCTCCAAGGACTCCGAGCAAAATGGTGTAGTGGAGAGAAAGAACAGAACCCTGATGGAAATGGCTCGTACTCTTCTGATCGAAAGTAACTCCCAAGTTTTTGGGCAAAGCAGCAAACACCTCGTGCTACATTCTCAACAGAGCCATGGTAAGACCTGTGATAAAGAAAACCTCTATGAACTGCAAAAAGGTAAGAAACCCAGTATTGGGTATTTCAAAGCTTTTGGCTCAAAAGTGTTTATTCATAACAATGATAAAGTTGATTTAGACAAATTGAAGCCAAAAGTGATCAAGGTATTTTTCTTGGATACTCAGAACACTCTAGAGCATATAGGGTGTTTTACATTAAGAATAAAACTATGGAAGAAACTCCACATGTTGTTTTTGATGAGTATCATACAAAAACTAACGCTAAAAACCTTCACAAGACTCAAGATGGAGATGCAGAAACAACACTTGAGGAACTACAAGAAAAAGCAAAAGGAAATTCTATAGTAGTTTCTAAAAATAAAAGTGAATATCTTCTAGGTACAATGATGAAGATCACGAAAATCTGTTCAGAAATCAAGATGTTGAATCTGAAGAATCCACAAGAGGAAGAGCCTCATGATGAAACTCCTCAAGCACACCCTCCTCCAGAACAACCTCCACAAGATCAACTTCCACAAGTCCAAGATCAACCCGGTCCTTCAACTATCACCATGTGAGGTATTCCAAAGATCACCCACTTGAGAATGTGTTAGGGAATATAATGATAAAGTTCAAACTAGGTCTCAGGTTAGACAAATAGTTGAACAAAATCATTTAGCTTTTGTCTCTCAAGTGGAACCAAAAAAGTTGAAGAGGCCCTTAAAGAAATTCATGGATTGATGCTATGCATGAGGAACTGGGTCAATTTCAAAGAAACAACTTCTGGAGTTAGGTCCCAAACCCCTGAGATTTCTGTTATAGGAACAAGATGGGTCTTTAGGAATAAACTAAATGAAGAGGGTAAAGTGGTGAGAAATAAGCTAGACTAGTAGCAAAAGGATACAATCAAGAATTTAGTGTGGACTTTGAAGAATCTTTGCCCCGTAGCTAGACTTGAAGCAGTAAGAATCTTATTGGCATATATGCTCACATAAGTTTAAACTTTTTCAAATGGACGTTAAAACTGCTTTCTTGAATGGCTACATTAAAGAGGAAGTCTGTCTCTCAACCACCTGATTTTGAAAATTCTGAAATGCCTAACCATATTTATAAACTGCACAAAGCTCTCTATGGTTTGAAACAGGCACCCCGAGCTTGGTACGACAGACTGAGCACTTTTTGGTGAGTAAAAACTACTCAAGAGGTAAAGTGGATCAAACTCTATTTACTAAGAAAGTTCGCAATCACATAATTGTTGTTCAAGTTTATGTGGACGATATTATATTTGGTTCCACTATCCCATCACTGTGTGAGGAGTTTTCCAAACATATGCACAGTGAATTGAGATGAGTCTAATGGGGGAGCTTCAATTCTTTCTTGGTTTGCAGGTGAAGCAACATGAAGATGGCTTCTTCATTAATGAAGAAAAATATGTAAAGAGCTCTTGAAACGTTTTCAGTTTGAGCAAGCGAAACCTGATTCAACACCAATGAGCACAAGCATAAAATTGGAAATGATGAGAAAGGTAAACCGGTAGATGCAAAGCAATTCCGAGGTATGATTGGCTCACTCCTTTATCTTACTGCAAGTAGACCCGATATACAATTCAGTGTTTGCCTTTGCGCTAGATATCAATCTAGTCCAAAGGAAACTATTTGGTTGCAGTTAAGAGAATATTCAGATATCTCTCAGGTACGTATGATTTGGGTCTTTGGTATCCAGCAGGAAGTAGTTTTGACTTGATATCATATTCTTTCGCTGATTATGCTGGATGTAAGATAGATAGGAAAAGCACTAGTGGGTACTGCCAATTACTTGGTGGTTGCATGGTTTTGTGGGCATCCAAGAAGCAACACTCGGTTGCACTCTCCACTGCAGAGGCAGAGTATGTTGCTATGGGGAGTTGTGCAGCTCAAGTGTTGTGGATAAAAAGTCAACTGTCTGACTACATATTGACATTGATGCACACCTATCTTATGTGACAACACTAGTGCCACCAATCTTTCAAGAACCCAGTCCAACACTCTAGGATAAAACACATTGAGATTAGACATCATTTCTTGAGAGATGAAGTAGCCAACAAATCCTTGGAACTTAGCTTCATACCCACTGATAAGCAATTAGCTGATATTTTCACCAAACCAATGGCTGAGGATAGATTCACAACATTGAGAAGAGAATTAGAATTGTGCAAAATGCAATGAAGCCCATACCAAACTTTGAAGTATATGTTCTTTGTGAGCACCGACTATGAGGTATATCAAATTGTGATCTGTAAAAGAACAAGTTATGCTTGTTTGGAAACTCTTATTATGCGTGAGAAAACATTCTCCGCCACGTATCCATAGTCAAGTTGCAAATAAGGGTCATCTACTTTGAATTAGGTATGTGGATTCTTTTCAATTTGCCCATTCACTTTTGCAAACAAATGGTTTTTTTTTTTTATGGTCTGTCCTTATTCATGAACTAGTGTGCAATTGCTTGCTAAACTTGTGCAAATGTGTCTTGAATTGCTTGCTTGTTGAGTCTTCACATGCACACACTATGGGGAGCTAGGTTAAGTAGATGAGTGATTTTTAAGGGAACTATCCATTTTTCATTGCTTCACTTCCTTGGCATGGAACTAAATGATATCTCTCATATCTGCTTTCAAACCCTTCTCACAGCTCCTGTCGATAGCCCCACTCCTTGTTGTCGACAGCCCCTAGCAGGATTCCTCATCCCGGTCACAATCCTTCAGTCTGTTCAAATCTGTCGACAGACCACTCTGTACCTGTCGACAGACTCCACCTACCTGAGCTCAATTAATTCACACTGTCTGAATCTGTCGACAGGCACCCATAGCTGTCGACAGATGCACCTCTTGCTGAGTTTTGCTTGTCCTGTCTCAACATACTTCATGAGCATGCTTCACTAATGTATCTAAGGTGCAAATTGGTGACTTACTTAAGTTATAATATTTCATATCCACATAATATCAACGACATTATCCAAATCACAATGATTTTGACATACCATTCTCTTGTGAGTCTAGGTTGCATCATTTTGAGTACATTTAACAAATACATAAGTCTAACCTAACTCACTTGTGGAATATCATGTTTTTAAGTCATGTGTTAAGTCCAAAGGGTATTGAATGTTATGTCTTGCATTGGTTTTTCTTAGCTTTATCTAAATCTTGACCTTGATTTTCAAAACACACAATCACATAGGAGAAAAGCTACCTATTTCACAAAAAATATATATATAATTCAATTGTATCAATTCAATAGGGAATAAAGGCAAGCAATGTTGAGTTGCTGAGTAACCGGAGATATGGGCATCACAATGTCTGTCTTCGCGTCAAAAGGCTTACTCCTTATCTCTGCCCATTGGTTTGATGTCACTACCACTGAGTAACTGGGATACCGACATTACCCATGTCTATCTTCACGTCAAAAGGTCATAGTGATCCTAATTACCACTTTCTCTCTTACTGTTTGTTCAAAAACAACTCACAACAGAAGAAATAGAGTGTAGCCTCCTCAATTTTTTCTTTTCAAGGCCAAGCTGTTGTTAATGAAAAATTGCCCATGTAGACATCCTTTTCATACACCTTTTGATTGTCACATACTAAGATCTATGTTTTTTGTAATGGTTTTATTCAAGCGGTCTATTTTATTCTCCTATGTCTTTTTGTTCAGTGTACTCCTTATGCTGCAACTGAGAGTCCGGGGAATATTATTTCACAACCATTGTCGATAATTGACATGTCCTAATTATTAGAGGGTATGACATTTTATAATGTGTATTTACCTATTTTCCATCTTATATACACATTGGACGCTCATTGCCTTGAAAATTATGTCAAAATACTTCACTGGCACACTTTCTGCAAGTGCCTGTTGACAGGGCACTGTTCACCTGTCGACAGTCGACGGAAGGACCTATTTTGGAAACCCAACAGGCGGCCATCTAGGGCAGATTTCGTGGGTCCCAGTCCTTTTAAATCCCTTCCCACTTTCTTTAAAAGGACCCCACGACCCTTTCCTCCCTTTTCCATTCCAAAAACCCCCTCCTCCTTCCATCCCACCAAACCCTTTCTCTCCAGGCGTAGAGCAGGTCTGCCTCTTCGGTGTCTCCTCCTGCTCGTGTTTCCTTCCACCTTTCACATCCCTCTCTACTCCGAGATCCCTTTTTTGATGCCTCCCAAGAGCAAGAAGCTTGTCTCCCGTCGCCGTCCTCGTTCTCCCAAGCCAGCGAGGGTTCCAGGGCTCATACCGAGCGCCGAACAAAGCATTGGATGATTGTTTTGTCGGAGCTCCTTATTCCTCCAAATCTGCAACTTCTCAATGTTCATGGCACCTTCACCAAGTTCGTGCAGCCCAGATACGTGATTTCGTGTCTCTGAAGATATGTTTCCTGGTTGCAGCCACTTTTTGACACCCCAAGCTGTCTCCCTTCTGCTATTCTCACAAGCGGTACGCTCCAACCGCTGTGACGGAGTTCTACACAACAACCTCCAGGAAACCGCTCACGGTGATCTTTATACCAAGGTGAAAGGCACCCGTTTATGATCACTCCTAATCTTTTCTCCGTTGCACTTAAAATTCCAAATACTGGCATTGATATCATGCAACATCATCCTTTGGCATCTGAGTACTACACACTCATCACTCAGCAGCCATACGATTCATCTAAAGATCGTGTGCAAATGAATGCCAACTCCTTCTCTCCTCTTCATCGTCTCATCCACCATATCTTCACCATAATCATAGTCCCCAAGGATAGTAGTCGGGAACTTGTGACTGCCATTCACAAATCCCTTTTTCACGCCTTCTTAACTGTGAACAAGTCAACCTACCACTCCTTTTACTTTCTCACATCCGGATATGCCTTCGCAATTCCAATAGGTCTATGCCTTATGCATGTCCAATCACTTCTCTTCTTTTGTTCATCGGCATCCAAATCTCCAAAGAAGAGATGACAAACTTCAAGTCTCGTAGCTCCTTTGATCTCACTGCTGCTCACAGGATGGCTACAAATTGGTTGATGGGGTTGTGTCACGAGAACTCAAGGGTAAGGGACCGGCCATTGTTGAGGGTGATGAAGAAGATGACGTTGCTAATGATGGTGAGGATGCTAATGAGACTCCCAGTTCGAGCAAATAGATGCTCCGGGAGTTGAGGATGAAGATGCTGCTGATGACCAAGCGCCTGCTGAGCTCTCTCTTCGAGATTTCATCACTGCTCAAATGGCACAAAGCAGCTTCAAATGACCACAGGTTTTGAGCACCTAAATGAACGATTGACACTGTTGATATGAGCATTGAAGCACTAGCTGATACTCAAATCCAGCTTCGGCTCAGACTTACTAGACTCTCCATAGAGATTCATCACATTCATCAGGCCTCCACACCGCCTGGCAATGATGCTGCTTAGAGAGTTTAGGTGTCCACTATGTTTGGGTCATGGTCATGGTCTTGTTCTTGTTGAACTAGTTTGCTTTCTTGGTAATGTCATTCTCTTCCTTGCACTTCCTTTTATCACATTGTCACTCCAATTTGTAATTGTGTGTAATGATTACCATTTCAATGAAAATCACTATTATTTGCTCTATTCATGCGTGTTTGACGTGTCTTTTTGGATGTTGTCAAAAGGGGGAGAACCATAAATTGTACATTAATTGTGCATTAATTGAAATTTTGTCATCATCAAAAAGGGGGAGAATGTTGGGTTTACATGGATTTATATTTGAGATGTTTGTTTTTGATGATGAGCAATCGATGAGCATTTCATGAACAACACAATTTCATGTGGTATGTATGTGTCAAACATGATAAGAATGACAAGTCAAGCAAATGTTAATCAAGAATCACATGTTTAATTTGATCATCTAAATGTTCACATTATCTAACTAACAATGCTCATAAATGTAGGTGACATTGCATGCAAGACAATGTACCAAAATAAAAGCAAAAAGATCAAGAAAAGCACTAAAGACAAGTACCTATCGACATCCCCAAAGATGCCTGTCGACAGCCCTGCACAGATAGATCTAATAGGGTACTAGAAGATGTACCTGTCGACAGCCCCACTAATGCCTGTCGACAAATCAGCACAGACAGGACAACAGGCTCCTCGCAAAGGTGTGCCTGTCGACAGACTCAAGTCGCCTGTCGACAGATCCACATAGGGAACTGTCTCCCAGAAAGCCCAGCCTCTGCCTTTTGCAAGTCTGTCTACATCTGTCGACAGATGCATTTCTTGCTGTCGACAGACGAAGAGAAAATCTCATACGAGATCTTCATATGTTTCCGACTTGGGTGTTTCTTTTTACCACGACTCTCCATACTTGAACACCCATATAAAAGGAACTCTTTGGAGTTATTTTCGTACTGAAGCAGCCACAACACAAAACCCTAAGCAAAGTCTCAGAGAGAAGATCTTTATGTTGCTCTGCTTCAACCGTCTGTCCAGGCAAACAAGAGACATCCTCTGAACGAGATTGAAGCCAGATTGTCCATCTCTCAAGCTTCTCCATCAACTGATACCTGTCAAGATGAAGCTTGAAGCACATCGGGATCATCTGAAGAGTTGCACATCAGATTTGAAATCTCAACTCTGAACTCTTCTTTATCTCTGTTTTTCATATCTCGTGTGTGTGTGTTGTTGAGTCAAGCGTCCTTGTGCTTGATTCAGTTTGTCATGTTGTTCTGAACGTGGTTTGCATCATACGACGTGAGTGTGTGTGTGTTGTAGCGAGTGAACTTGCTGATAAGCAGTCTTTCTGCGCGTGTGTGTGGACGGTGGACGTAGGATACACAAGTTGTGTACTCCGAACCACCTTAAATCATCGTGTCTGTGGTTTGAACATTTCACGCTAGATGTTTGGTAGGCACGTTGATCTTTCACATGCTAGATAAATTGCTACTCTCTCTATAATTACAATTAACAACATCTTAGTTTGATTTAAACTCTGTTTGAAATATCAAAAGTCTGTGTTTCCATCGAAAAGAAGGTCATATTGTATAACTCCGCACATCTTTCAACCCCCCTTCTAGATTACCATATTGTATAATTCCGCACATCTTTCAATTATGTACCGCCACAGTCTGGCTATGAACAACATCGCATCCATGCAACAATCATACAGCTGTGCTCACTTTGTTAGAACCCAACTCATTGACTCTCCCGTGCCATCTTTGTTTGAGGCCCAACAACCCAGTTCTTCATTTCAAGGGTCATTTATGAGGAGTTCAAACCCAGGCCAAGTTGATGTTATCCACCATCACACGCCTACCCTTCCACCAACCATTACTCATCCTCACCACTCCCACTAAGCCAACCCGCACCATTTCCACACCGCCTCACCCGTGCCGCCACGCCACACCTCATCCATCCCCTACATCCACTTGGCCCAAAGCGAGCCAATTATCATCAGTTGTCGGAATCCCTCTCAGATGTCTTCACCTCTCTGATGTCCATCATGCATTGCAGATCCCTCCAGAAAAGCCAGCTGGGACATGACATGGACCGATCAGAATATTGCCCATATCATCGCCATCCAATGCATACAGTTGCGAACTACTATGAATTTTGGAATGTTGTCTATGATCTAGAGCACAAATAGATTGGGCTGAAATGCACAGGCTCATCCTGCATTGTCAAGAGAAGAGAAGAAGGAAAGGCCAGGGGCAGCAGTCCTCTCCACCACAAGCAGCAGAACAGCCGCCCAAGCAGCCAACATCACAGTCAAGGCAATAGGCACAAGCATCGAGGCAGTCACCATCTCCAAAGGCTCAAGGCCAGAGGCATTTCTTTATGTACCCTCCAAGTGCATCATATGCTCCTTCACCACCTTAACAGCCTCCTCCACCAACCCCTGCTCAGGCTATCACCACCACGACTACCCCTGATGTCACATTGCACCATTGCCCGTCTTCCTTAACGCCACAAGCCACTGATCCCTCACCTCCTACAAACCCTCCATCTTTACCCCTCGCTACCGTCTCCGCCCCACAACCACCTACATCTGAGCAAGCCATTACCACCACAACACCAAGGCTCGAGCAAGCTCCACTCACCTCTGAGTCGAAGCAAGAGTTTCCTACTCCTAAGCTTAAGGCTAACTCAGCCTCTGAGTTGGAGAAAGAGTTCTCTCCGCACGAGCCTGTCCTTGCCACCATCCAATCACCTCACATCAAGCATCCACATCCGACGAACCCACCATAGCCACCATACATCAAATTACCACATCCAATGAAGCGGGTGTGCATCACCAGTAGCATGCCTTGAAATTACTTCCCCTATGCAAGATGGACCGAGTAAGGTAGCCCAGTTCCGGTCATGTGTTTCGACCCTTACAACTACATCAGTCGCATGCCGGTCTATGCCCTTATCTCGAGCACATTCAGGAAGGATGAGCTGTCATCTGCTCAGAAGAGCACAGTCAAAAAGAGTTCCCAGGCCCTAGTGCCAGCCAGATTCAAAGCGGGAATGGTAGCCATTAAGTTGCTTATTGGAAATGCTACCATTAATGCCATCATCACTCCTCGCTCAGTTATTTTGCATATGGCTGGTCAAGAGAAGGGGTTCTATATAAATGTTGTGCTATCTCACACGGCTACTAAGGCCATCATGAATTAGCTTTCACTCAAGGGGCAAGAAGTCACGCTGCCCGAAGCATCCAAAGCCCTTCTTGCCATGTTTCAACCTGACCAGGGGCACATTGCTATGTCACCAAGAACACTCAAGGTTTTTCCAAGAGTCCTTTGCAATTTGCCTCAGCCTGTCAGTCAGTTGGCCATGCTAGTGCCACCCATCACATTCCAGAAGCCTCCCCTCTTCAACTGTCAAGGGAGTTGGTCTTCATGCCAGATTGTCAGGCCAAGATGCCAAGTCTCTCAAGCTTAGGGTGCCGCGCATCAATTCCCATGGGTCGCACTATCTACTTGTCAAAGGAATCCTTCTTAATGAAGATGCCAATTTATGGCGTTCCCCCATGGTGTCTAAAAGGTTGGATATGCAAATGATAGCCAAGGGGCAAGTGCACACACGGTAGTCATGACGACTATAATTGATGAGAAAGCCATGTGGCTACGGAGAAGAGCGAGGCCATCTGCTGCCTGGTCCCGCTATTTAAGAAGACATGACAAGATGAACCGTCGTATCTGTCTATGAGAGCAAAGAATTTGTGGCGTCATAAGAAGAAATCTTCCAAGAAGCAAAGGAGGCTGAGATCAAGATTGAAATTCTTCAAGAAAATATCGATCTCCCTATCTTGTCATCTCTTGACCTTGATCTTTCAATACTACTCATTTTGGTCAATCTGGTTCCCAGAGGAGGCGCCCGATCTCCCAATTCTGGACTGGTGCCGCATTCTTCTCCTCCTACTCCTTTAGGGTCTTTAGACCCTCACTTACCTCTTCCTCCTGAACACCCGATCACCATGGATTCTCAGGGTTTCTTTTTCCACATCTACCGGGTCACTTGACCTTCCTCTTGGTGCTCGGGGTTCCCCTCTTCCTCTTCCACCCGAGCCTCCTGATTGTAGGTCAGGTCCACTTCTCTAGGGATGTCTGATCTTGGTCCTGATTCCCCTCCTTCTACTTCATCTTCTGCCTCCATATCCTCCACCCTCCATTCTACAGTTCTTTCCTTCAACCCCTCCTGCTCACGGGCCTGACCCGATTCCTCCCTCACTCCCTATTCGGGTCATGACCCTTTCTCTCACTGTTCCCGAGGTTTCAGTCCTCACGATATCCTCCCTTTTCTTTGTAAATACTGTTGTTTAAGGATTCCTATCCCTCATGTCCGTGTAGAGTCTTGTCTCCTTCTTGTTCTTGTCTTGAGCTGACTCATATTCTTGCTATCTCTATTTTCCATGGTTTCCTGCAAATGAGCTGATTAAAATCAACCAAAGTCAAAGTTCAAAGACTAATGCAGGTTGTATAGGAATCGCATTGTACATGTAAATATTTATTTTAACCCAAAAAAAACCAACAAAAACAAAAAAAAAAGAGTCATTTCAGTTCGCAACTAGAGTGGTCGAGTCAGTCTTAGGTTTATTTTTTGCTTCTGCAGCACTCAGGCTAGAGATTGCTCCACGCTAGGGAACCGGCGTCCATCCCTTATTATTAAAGGTCACCTTAAGCAAGGATCATCACACACTTACATGGCAACCTTAGTTGGCTCCTCTAGCAAACATTGCTGCTATTTAGGCCATACCTAGGTGGTGTAAAACTTGTTCTCTTCTTTACTCGGTCAAAGTGTAAAGGCAAAAAAAAAGGATATTTAGGCATGGCAACCAACCTAAGCACACATTGCTGAGAGGACATCTCAAATAGGATGGTCAATCAGGCCTGCAAAAGAAAAGCAAAATCAAAAGAAAAAAAGAAGAACAAATGAAAGAAATCAAGGAATAGGGGCATGGCAAAGAGTGGCAGTATAGTTTCCCGCGGGACGTCCTTGAGCCCGTCGTACGCATGCCCCAAACAAGAAACATGCACAACAAAGTGACCAAAAGTCCCTCCTTAATAGATTGAATCTCTAAAAGGTGTACTGTGGAAGGAAGTTAAGCCTAACTGTCCTTTAAAACTTGCACGAGACTTACCCTCAAACTTTCTTCCCTTTCTTCCTATAAGGCTCGAACATCTCCCTGGATATGGCCTTTATAGCAGCACCGCAAGTTAGGGGCAACCAACTATAGGACGCCACCTCTCTAATGCACATCCGATCTTTTGGTGGTCTTTGATGAAAGGGGAATGAATGCGGATCCCTTGCCAATAGTTTGATCTTGTTTTAGTGCATAGTAGCAAGTGTAGTACCTTCCATTTCATATGTGGAGTTTTGCTTTAGATATCTTTTTTCAATTCAAGATTCAAATATTCAAAAATAATAATAAAAAAAAATAAAAAACAAAACAAAACAAAAACAAAAAATTTCAAAAAAAATTTTTTTTTTTTGATGAGCAGTACAACATTGTACTCAACTTCCTCTCTCTCTCTCTCTCTCTTTCGGATCTCATATCACACTCGTGTCAATTTTAATTCATTCAAAAAAAGGGTCACAAATCATTGGCACAAAGCATAAAATCCACTAAAGATAAGCATCATGTACAAAGATAAGGGGGAGGTGGCTCACAAACTCTTCACTGCCCACTACCGCTCTCCCCAGATCCCTCATATCTATCAGGAGGTGGTGGCACACACCACCACCCCAACCACTCCTAAGCGCCTCTCCTCCACCTCGCCGCCTCCCACCGTCGGAGCTCCTCCTTGCCGCTTGTCGCTTCCCCTTCCGACTAGAACAGCCAGCACCGTCATCGCCACTTCCCTCCATTGCCGTTGCCCTCAAAAGAGTGATTGAGAAAGAGAGTAAGAGAGTATGGGTGAGAAATCGCCGGAGAGTGAGAAGGTTTGAAATCACAAAAGGGGGGAGAAAGGGGGGTTCTGTGTTTTGAATGCTCGGTAAAGTCGCGACGCCCATGTGCGCTGCCTTCTTGGTCGCGGCGTTAGTGTATGGCGTGATATCTTCGCGGCCTGCCTCCATGTCGCAACCCTAAAGCGACCGCTTCCATGGTCGCGAAAGTAACCACCTAATCCAACCCCCAGTCCTTGATCAGGAACGTTGTGTTGGTATGTATGATGCTAGTTGAGTGCTTGTTTGTGTCTGTGCTTAATTTGTTTGTGTTAGTTATTGCGTATGTATATATTTGTTTTGATTTATTTATCAAAAAATCACAAAAAAATCAGAAAATCACATAATTGGGACTTTATAGGTAAGTCAGGTATGTGTTTCTATCCTTATTCCCTTGCATTACTATATGGTATTCTACTTATTATATCGTTTCAAGACCGGCTGGTTCTCAATGTGTTCTGGGATTTGAGTTCCCATTTACCAAAAATTGATGATCTAGGTGAACATTGTTAATCGTTGGATAGGCCGTTAAGTCAATTAAGTTGGAACAACGGACTCTGTCTTGCACAGTAGTTGCAGGAAGACTCTCGACCCATTCTTGTCTGATTTAGCAATATTATCATTGATATATTTTCTATTTTCTCTTTTCTTTGCATTTGATTTAATGATTTATTTTCTTTAGCCCAGCATGCATCATGTAGGACTTTGAGCTTTCACGTCTCATCCCTGGCTAATGGTGAGCCCTTGTTGAGTGCCCAACCATCCTTCATGTTATGAACAAGAAATCCTATTCCACTTCGAATCGGATGGTTTGCCTCCAAGTGAGTTGTTCCCGTGTTTTGTCAAGAATTTCCTTATCTCGATTCCCTATGCAATTTTGTCCTTATTCCTTTGATCTGTTTTGGTTGCGAACCGCTCCCAGGATAGAGTCATGAGTTACCTGTCTGACACGCACATGTCCCTCCAAAATGAAACCTGCAGGCCAATCGGCTAGGGTACCTCTCAATCGAGGGTTTGATCGTCCCTTTTCTTTCCTCCTCTCGTCCAGACTTGTGTCTTCCTTGCATACTGCTCGAGCAGCTACTCGGGGCTTTCACGAAGATTCCAGTTGCTTGTTGGTTAGATCAGTGTCTCTTTACCTTGGCTCCCACTTTTCAGTCACTCACTCCGCATCATTTCCGCTTCGCCGTCACTTCATGACACCTCCCTACACTTCTGCTTCGCTTCCCTGCAAAGTGGAAGCCAAGGAGGGCAATCTGTAGACACCCGATTCTGGCCTACAAGTCGAACCACATTTCTTATTGCTAAGTGAGCCCCAAGTTGGTCATTCACCTTGAGCCCACCTTTAGCCTTGCTTTGAGCCCATTAATAGCCCAAATTCATGATATCCCGTCCATTATCCTTCTAAAGAGTCCTTGAGTCTTAAATGTCCATTATTCTCCCATTTGATTGGCCAATAATTCAAGATAATCGATTTTCCTTAACATGACGGTCGTAGCGCCGCGTTAATCATTGTCGCACCCCCCTAAGGCCGTTGCAACAGCCCATGCATATCCATGCACGTGGCCTTGTTGTCGCGCCCCTTCTGGTCGTTGCGTTAATCCCTGTCACGCCCCTACGACCCGTCGGACAACAGCCGCGTACGCAGGCCCTCCGCAACCACCTCCTCCTCCTCCTCCTCTTGTGGCTTTATCTTTATCTCCAAACAACCTCACAGCCCCCTGAGCGCATTAGGAGGTTGTGGGACTCCTTGGAGGCCCTTTAGGACTCCCACCCACTAATTTTAATGAGATTTATCCTTCACTTGGGTCATTATCATCTAAAAAATGGGATTTTCTCTCTCTAGATCTATATAGCAAGGCCTCTCCTTCTGAGGAGAGGGGAGCCCCATTTTTCACCCCGAAGGGCTGCCAAAATTTCTTGTGACCAACACTTAGCTCGCAGCTCTTTCATTCCTCTCATTTTCGTCTTATTCCCTTCACCAAACCATGCTCATTTCTTCATCTACGGAGCTTGGAGCTTGAGGAGGGCGCCCCCACTTCTTCTGAGGTTTCAGCACAAGCCAAGGACGCATAAAACGCCAAGGAGTCGCCCATATGGGGCTCTTTCTTCCTCTTCCCTCATTTCCTTTTCCCATGCATGTTATTTATTTTCTAGATAGGCTGCATTTCCTTTCTTCCCACGTTTTCCACACACCCAAAGGGTAAAACCACCCCCCAGATTCGTTCCCCCCATGCTCCGACTTCCTCTTTCATTTATGGATATATTCTACACTTAATTTGTTCTAACAAGGTTTGTTTGTTCGTTTCTCTTGTTTAGCAGGTATTCAGGCAACACTCTACGAGTAGCTCTTGTTCTCTGGCCGGTCGGAGAGCAAGAAGAAGTCCCCTCACATTTCTCCCGCATTGAAGAGACGGACGGACGAGGGCAACGCGACATAGAGACACGCCCTACACGGGCGTCACGATAACACCCATCTGGACGGGGTCCCCCGTCGCGATCTCAGTAAGTCCTTCTATCCTCTTTCCATTTCCTAGCTTAGTTAGCCCATCTCATTCTATTATTAGGCAACTATCTAGGTGGCGATCACATCCATATTTCATGCTATTAATTTTGATATTCTATTATGTGTTTTTTTGGGTTTGCACATTCCCCGTGATTACAAAGTGCCGCTCCCGAACTCGGGCATTGTAGTATTGCGCAAGTCGTTGTTGGTAGGAGACCAGTCTAATGCTGGCGTCACTTTGGCATTCGCTGAGCATATCGAGGTTCTCCGTAGTGCACGGTTGTTGGCAGCCTTGTCGAAGTGAGTTGTCCGAATAGTGGGGAGAGCTACTTCCAATGGTACCACAGCCTCTGAGCCGTAGGCCAAGTGAAATGGAGTTTCACCAGTGGCCACTCATGCTGTTGTTTGGTGACACCATAGCACTTGGGGAGCTCATCAATCCATGAACTTCCTGCAGCCTCACTCTTGTGCGAATCCCGTGTAGCAATGTTCGTTGGCGTTCGTCGATCAGACCGTTTGCCTGAGGGTGTGCAACTGAGGTGAAGTGGTTGTAGATGCTGAGCTCGGAGCATTTTTGCTTGATGTACATGCTGTCGAACTGCTTCCCATTGTCTGAGGTGATTACTTTTGGAACACCAACCAAAAGATGTTCTTCTTCCAGATGAACTTCCATGCGGCTTGGTCGGTGATGGCAGAAACGGTTCGGCCTCGATCCATTTGGTGAAGTAGTCAATGGCCACGAACAGAAACTTCTTTCGCCCTTGGGCCTCTGGGAACGGACCCAGGATGTCAATCCCCCATCTGGCGAAAGGGCGTGGTTCGAACAGGGTGTGAAGTTGCTCAGCCGGTTGCTTAATGAGCTGCCCGAACTTTTGACACTCTGGACACCTCTTGACGAAGGACATGCAGTCCTTTTGCAGGGAAGGCCATCAAAAACCTGCTTGGATGATGCTGCGCGCCAGCGTTCTGCCCCCCAAGTGGCTTCCGCACAACCCTTCATGGACCTCTTCGGTGGCCGATGCCACCTCCATAGGGCTGAGGCATCGCAGTAGAGGCCTCGAGAGGGATCGCCGTATAGTTGGCCTTCGATGAGGGTGAACCTCTGGGAGCGCAACATGATCTTGCGGGCTTCGCCTTGATCAGACGGAAGCTCACCTCGAAGCAGATAGGCCATGAGGGGGTCTATCCAGCTCGGAGCTGTAGGGCCAGCCTCAATGGCAGCTACATCTACCTCAATGCTCGCGAGGGTGAGCTCCTCTATGAATATAGAGCGAGAAGGGGCAATGTCCCCTGAAGAAGACAGCTTGGCATGTGCATCAGCTCGCCGTTCTGCTCCCGTGGGACATGTATGACTTCAAAGTAAAAGAGACCATCTGCCCGGCTTTTCACCTGCTGGAGATATTGTGCCATGCAGGGCTCTTTTGCTTCGAAGTGTCCACTCACCTGGCTGGTGACCAATTGCGAGTCACTGAAGACCCATAGTCGAAGCGCTCCAAGGTGCCTAGCCATTCGGATTCCGGACAGCAGTTGCCTCATACTCAACCACGTTGTTGGAGGCGGAGAAGCAGAACCTCAGGGCATACTAGAACTCTAAACCTTCTGAGGAGGTAAGAACCAAGCCTGCTCCGCTCCCTTTGACACTAGAGGATCCGTCTACGTAGAGCTCCCATGGGGGCTCGTCAACCAATGGAGGGTCCTGCTCGGCCGGAAGGGTGCATTCCGCAACGAAATCCGCCAACGCTTGCGCCTTGATGGCTATCCTTGGACAGTAGCTGATGTCAAACTCTCCCAGCTTGATGGCCCATTTGATAAGCCTGCCGGAAGCCTCTGGCCGCTGAAGGATAAGCCTCAATGGCTGGTCGATAAGGACCGTAATTGAGTGGGCTTGGAAATAGGGCCTAAGCTTTCGTGCGCCGTAACCAGTGCCAGGGCAAGCTTCTCTGCTTGAGGATACCTTCTTTTAGCCTGAAGGACCCTGCTGATGTAGTAGACTGGATGTTGTGCCGCCGCCTCTTCTCTGATCAACACTGCGCTGATGGAGTGCTCGGTGACCAAAAGGTACACGAACAAGGGTTCCCCGAGCACAGGTTTTGAGAAAATAGGTGGGGCTGCCAGATATGCCTTCAGCTTGGTGAAGGCAGCTTCGCAGTCCTTGGTTCACTGTACATGCCCCCCTTGCTGTGAGGAGCTTTTTGGGTCCTCGCAGCAACTTGAAGAAGTTGAAGCTCCTCTCCGCTGCTCGTGATGAACCGCTAAGTGTTGCGAGACGTCCAGTGAGGCGTTGGACGCGCGCGCACCATCTTGGGACTGCCCATCTCAAGTATGGCTTGGATTTTCTCAGGGTGGTCTCTATTCCTCTGTTTGAGATGAGGAAGCCGAGGAATTTACTCGAGCGTACTCCAAATGCGCACTTGGCTGGATTGAGCTTCATGTTGTACCTTCACAGAGTTGCAAAGGACTCTTCGAGGTCGGAGATGTGATCAACGCTTGGGAGCATTTTGACCAACATGTCATCGACGTAGACCTTCATGTTTCGCCCAATTTGCGGCTCGAACATCTTGTTGACTAGACGCTGGTATGTCGCGCCAGCTTTCTTTAGACCAAAGGGCATCCTTGTGAAATAGTACAAGCCCAGGTCAGTGACAAACGTGGAGGTGTCCTGGTCCGGAGGATGCATGCTGATCTGGTGATAACTAGAATACGCGTCCAAAAAGCTGAGAATCTCGTGACCGGACGTGGCGTCCACCAGCTGGTCGATGCGCGGCAAGAGGGAAGTTGTCCTTGGCCGTGGCTTTATTGAGATATTTGTAGTCCATGCACACGCGCCATTTGCCGTTGGCTTTGCGCACGAGGACCACATTGGAGATCCACCTTGGGTATTGGGCTTCCCGGAGGAGCCCAATAGCTCGGCTTTTGACAACGTGATCTTGGATCACGGCCTGCCGTTCACAGTTGACGGTCGCCTTCTTTGCTGGACCGGAGGCACCTTCAGGTCCAGGAGAAGGCGATGCACCATCACTTCTGGGGTATGCCAGGCAGTTCTTCGTTCGAACCATGTGAATACGTCTAAATTGGCCAGCAGAAGGCCTTGTAGTGTTGTTGTTCGGCTTCCGGCAGTAGTGTGCCAATATAAAGAACATGTTCGGGTCTTCGTCTATCCGAACTGAAAGTAAGTCTTCGGTAGGAGTTCCTTGGCTGGTAGAAGGCGGATCAGCTGGCGGGGCACAGGTGCTGGTGTTGCGAGAGGTTGTTTGTCCCTTAAGGAGAGGACATAGCACCGACAGGACTCGCGCTGACTTCCAAGCACCTCGTCGATCCCACATGGAGTGGGAAACTTCATCTTCTGATGGAGAGACGAGGGTACGCCTTAATTCGACCAATCAGCCCCCTGCCGAGGATGGCGTTGTATCCGGGCATACTTCGAATAACCAAGAAATCCACCATCTTGGTTATGCTTTTAGGGGCTGTCCCAAGGGTAATTGGAGGCGCTCATCCCATAGGTTGAACCGAAACCCCCGAGAAGCCGAACAGAGGCGACTCTACAGGGGCAAGTTGGTCGGTTTCAATCCCATCATAAAGAAGCAATCGTAGCCAACACATCTGGGGCGCTTCTATTATCCACCAAAATCCAGCGCACGGTACAGTGATTGACGGTGGCCGAAACGACCAGCGCATCATTGTGTGGAGTGGAGACTCCTACAAGATCTTTGTCCGAGAAGGTTATGGCCTCCTCGGCCCGTGTGCGTGTGGGATTAGGGGGATAAGGACCTGAGCGAGACACCGGAGCTCGGTCCACTGTGTGCACCCGCCAAGCGTAATCGCGTCAGCTTTGACTGCTTTCTCCGCTCGCACCGAAGCCTCCCGCGATCACATTTATTTCTTGCCCATTAGGCTCGTTGTTGATCAGCTGCTCGGGAGTCCGCTCTCAACGTCTGGGGCGGTCCTCGTTGCGGTGCACGAACCGTCCAAGGTAGCCGCGCTTGATGAGGGACTCAATCTCATCCTTAAGCTGGCGGCACTTGGAGGTGTCATGGCCGTGGTCGCGATGAAAGCAACAGTACTTGTCTTGATTGTGCCTGCGGGGTCAGAGCGCATCCTCGGTGGCCATCGAACATACGGCTCGCCCCGGATTTCAGCCAGGATCTGTTCGGGGCCACAGTTAAGGGAGTGTAGTCGGTGAATGGGCGTGGTCGGCACAGTGAATCCCCGTTGCGACGGCCTTTCTTCCGATCGATCGACGGTTATCAGAAGGCCTCTTCTTCTTCGATTGCTCTCCCTGCTTTGCTCGACCGGCTGCTAGGCTCTCCTCGCACGCGGCGTGACGCTGGGCGGTGGAGAGCAGCTCGGCGAGGGTGGAGGGTTACTGCACCCCCAACGTCCTTTGGAGGAAGCCATCATGAGTGCCCTGGATAAGGGCACTGGTGGCCAAGGGGACGTCGAGGCGGGGGATGCGGAGCACTTCGGTCTGGAACCTTCTAACGTAGTCCCAAAGCGCTTCGCCTTTCTTTTGCCGAACAGACAGAAGAGATGCCGTTGTGCGCGGCTGAGACCTTCCACCGAGGAAGTTGTCCCGAAAGGACTTCTTCAACTGATGGAAGGAAGAGATGGAGCCCGCTAGGAGGCCTCGAACCATGCCCTTGCTGTCTCCTTTAGGGTAGCCAAAAAGGCCCGGCATTTGGTCGCGTCTGATGCTCTGTGGAACACCATATGCGACTCAAGCCAAGGATGTGATCCGCAGGATCGTGGTGCATCGCAGGCGCAGTGGTGGGCAGAGGTAGCTTAGGGGAGACCTGGGCTTCCAAGAGCTCCACGGTGAACGGGGAGCGGAAGTCCAAGTCTTCATCCACCGAGCCTTGCCCTCTGCCTGCTGGACCATTGCGTCCACGCGACGCTCAAGGTCGATGACGCGGCGGAGGCATCTAGACAACTCCTGGTCGGAGTGGACAGACTCCTCTCGCCGGGACCTGTGCGAGTTGGCTCCGATAATAGAGTGCTGGGCAGGCGGGACCACCGCGGAACGGCGAGGTGAATCTTGTCGCTCCTGTGTCCGACGCACCGAAGGTGCCCTGTGCGACCGGCGGGGTGATTCTGCATGCTACTCCTGCGGCGCCAAGGAGCGTGAGACCGTCGGCGAGACGACTCCGCCTGGTGCTCCGGCGGCGGGGGAATTACCATGGCCGGCTGCCTGGCAAACTGAGCCTGGAGGCCCTGGCAGATCCCCGCCAGGTGCTGCATCTGCCTTCGAAGTTTCGCCACCTCCTGGGCGGTTGTAGGCACGGCGACGGCAAGGGTCCCGCCAGCAGCTCCGGCGGGGGCGACGACGCCATCGACAGGGGGGGACTCTCTCGAGGGAGTCAGCGCGCGACTGTCGAGACCTCGTCATTCGACTGCCAATGTTCTGGCACGAGGAACGTCCGCGAGCCATGGCTGAAGTCGTTCCCACAGACGGCGCCAAACTGTGGTGTTGTTTCCTATTTGGGCTTGAGCCAAATGGGCCTCCACTAGAGAAGATGGGAAGACGATTGCCGGTGCGGACAGAAGCCTGCAAATCCAGAACGGAATCAGGGGGGCTCAGTTTTTAACTGGGGAGAACCCTCCGATGCATAAGTAAGTATAGGACTAGAGAGGCTTGAAGGAAAGGGGTTCTCGTGTGTGAAACGCACGAGGGTGAGTGTGAGTGTTCAAGGTTGCGTTCCATTTGCATGGAGTTTACCTGAGCCTTTTATAGGCGAAGGTGCAGGGAGTGGGACAGAACGTCCCCTAATGACGTCAGAAAGGGCGCGCTCGTTGGCACCCTTGGCGGGGAGTTACGCGTTGAGGCATCCGTTGAGGGGTTCTGCAGTTAACACACCACTTGATCGTGGGGTGCGTGTGTTGTAGTCATTGTAACCATCGCGATAAGGCGAAGGCTGTTTGGATTCTCCTGGGCGAAAGGTACCGAGCAGTTGCCTGTTCGGTAGCTAGACCTGCTGTTCGATAGCCGGGCCCACTGCTCGGTGCCTGGTACCCGGGCACTGCTTATGCTAGCAGGTCCATGGCACGATTCCTGCAGGGCCTGTTCGGTAGACAATGTCTGAACCGAACAGGATGAGGGGTGTCCGGAGACTGCCCCTAGGATCCTGGGGGCGCTCAGGAGTAGATATCGTGTTCGAGATCTTCAACCTCCTCCCTAGGACACATGTCACCCTGCCAAATGGCCGTGTCTGTCTGTAGGATGATGATGGGTCATGATGGGCCTCGCGGACTTAGGTGGCTAGAATGGCCACCACAATTCTAATTCAAATGGAACCATTTGATTGGTTTGAACTAATTATGAACAGCTAGAACCTATGATATATATATACTTTCCTACAGAAGAAATGAATTCTATAGGCACTCTTGTTATGTTTTCTAGGTGTGGATCCATGCCGCATTTACTCTTAATAATTAGTAACATTTAAGGCTACATTGTGAGCTAATAAATTAAGCTTGGTTTTGTTGGCATACGAATCATTCTTGGAAGAGAAGTCATAGGATCCGACCCCGAGTATGTCAGCCAGAGAAAAGCAATATATATATATATATATATATATATATATATATATATATATATATATATATTATATCACACATACTTAATGTCCATGAATGACAAAGCAAGGGGTGGTGCTGGTCGATGTATCTCTGTCTATAGCAGTGGGCTATAGAAGTATGTGATAGAAGTGGAGTAGATGAGAGACCGCTCCCTGAAGAAGGAGAAAAGTGAGCTCCTTGACGGACGAATTGCGACTTTCCTCTGTTGCTGAAAAGGTCTTCGAGGATGAAAAGGAATCTAGTTTTCAGGCTTGATCATGATGCGTAGGCCTCCATATATATCGAGGGGAATATCCAAGTTAACGGTGTGTGATTCAATGTCAAAATTTTGATTGTTTCATGCGTTACCCATCCACAAAGAAGTAACGATGCGTACGTGTAAGTAAACCCCACAATGCAAGCATGCATGCATTCCTTGTTGATTACTGCATTGATTCAAACTCCTGGCCTACTCTTTGCATTCTGGTTGGAGATCTAGATGACCTTTCCGAAGGAATAAAACAGAGGTGGAATATCGTGTTTTCAAGATAAGAATAAGGGAAAGAAGAAGCATGTGATGCCTGCCTCTGACATGGGCTTTCTTTCTTTAAAAATTCCATAGTACAATGAATTATCAAAGAATCTTGTAGAAATGTTATTACCTAGACCAAGGAATTATTAAGAAACATATAGCTAGGAATGCTCTAAACACAAGTTTATAGCCTCTGTTTGTTTGGCAATGGATCTCCACCCATGACTAAAGTTATATAGGGTTAACTCACTTTTTAATTTATTTTTTTATGTATTAACCCAGTTTAATTACAATGAGTTAACCCACTTTCTCTTGATTACTTTGACAAGGTAAATGAGTTAACCATCACACATATTTACATAATACCTAAACTACCTTTTACCATACACTTCTTAAAAAAATATTAGAATGTGTAAAATTAATTAAATATATAGTAAGCACACTTTAAATATGAATCGAAAACATTCCTTCCTTATATTTCTGATTGCATACTTATTTAGACATCATTTTCATATCAAAAAATGCAATGGCACCCTTCTCGATCCAAACATTTTTATTCTATACTTTTGGAGAAAAACGGATAACATCTCCCATGTTTTTTCAACAAATTGCACTTGATGAACCTATTTCAAACATCATTAAACATATTGTCATCATGCCAAAAAAATTCAATTATAATGCCCACTGAAACAGACATCGAGGCTACTTATTATTCACATGGACATGTAGTCTTTCTTCATAGGTTTAGGTATTGAATAAAAAAATTAATTTGTACAAAACACAGAACGGTCGCCATTAATGCTACCTACACAGTGCACATGAGATGATACGGAGAGGGGTAAAAAAGATAGGTTAACCTTATCCCATAGGGGTGAAGGTGGGTTAAAAGGACATGAGTTAACTCACATCTGACCTTAACCACAGTGAGTACTTTTTTTCCATTGCCAAATCATTTTTTAAGTTAACTCCGATTAACTCGTCCACAAAGTGAGGCATAAAGCATGTGATCAGATATCTGTTTAAATAAGCTACTGACGACCACCTATACCCATATAATTAAGCTCCGGTAATACATTAATATTCATATTGCACATGATTTTAGAGTTCATATGGTAATGACTCCTCGG
>JACBKR010002991.1:0-38104 GCA_014218235.1 Colocasia esculenta | reverse complement strand
GGCCGGATGAAGCTCCAAATTCCCGGATCTAGGCTTGCAATGCAGGTCCTTCTCACAGAAACTAGGGTTGTCTCTTCTTTTGCAAAGAGCCAGAGAGGGCTGAGGGTTGAGAAGGGCTTGTATATAGAGGAGGGGAAGCTCTCCTCTCACGCAGGTCGGACAAGAGGGCTTTCAGACCGTTGGAGACAGCTCCCAATGGGTGAGCTAGCTTGCTCTAGGAATTCTGGGCTCTGCAACGCATGCAGGTCAAAGAAGTTGGCGTCCACATCGCTGGACGCTGGGGTTAGTGTTGGCGTCCATATGGTTGACGCCGACAACACACGACGTCTGTTGATATTGACGCCAATCTGGCCTTCGGCCAGAACTCTAAAACATGCAGAAACCATGCACAACTTACACTATATAAGTACCATATGTTACTATTATGTACATATTACCATCATGCCATTCATACATTATTTACAACTAATTTACACATGCATACATAAGTATACTAACTAGTACTTACGTAGATATTACATACGTACATACACAACATGAATTATTTACATGCAATACAATAATGCAACAAAATTCGAGGGCCTTACACCCTCTCCCCCTTAAAAGAAACTTCGTCCTCGAAGTTAGAACGATGCTACTCAAACACAAGGGGATATTCTTCTTCTTTGCATCCTCAAGCTCCCAAGTAGCCTCCTCTCGTGAGAAGTTCCGCCATAGAACTTTCACCAATGCAATACTCTTGTTCCGGAGATGCTGTGAACCTTCTCGTCAAGGATAGCTACTGGTTGCTCGACATACGACAGATCTGGCTGAATCTCCACTGGCTCATGACTATCACATGAGACGGATCTCGGACATACTTCCTGAGCATCGAAACGTGGAAAACGGGTGAACACTAGCCAAAGATGGGGGTAATGCTAGCTCATATGCCATGCTGCCCAAACATCTGAGAATCTCATATGGGCCAATGAACCTAGGGCTCAACTTACTATGCCTGCCAAATCTGACGACTCCTCGAGTAGGCGATATCTTCAAGAAGACATGATCGCCAACCTCGAACTCCAAATCCTTTTCCTGTTGTCGGCATAACTCTTCTGCCTATCCTGTGCCGCAACAAGCCTCTTTCTGATCAGCTGGATCTTATCCGAAGTTCCTGAACTAACTCCGGTCTGATCAACTGCCTATCACCAGTCTCCTCCAACATAAGGAGATCTGCAGGGCCTACCATACAATGCCTCGAATGGAGCCATACCAATACTTGCATGAAAGCTGTTGTTGTATGCGAACTCCACAAGAGGTAAATGGCGCTCCCAATCATCCTTCCAATCCAGAACACATGCCCTTAACATATCCTCGAGCGTCTGGATAGTCCTCTCGGACTGTCCATCAGTCTGGGGATGAAATGCCGAACTGAGCTTCAGCTCCGATCCTAAAGCATCCTGAAGACCCTTCCACAACCTCGAAGTGAATCTCGGATCTCGATCCGAGATGATCGACTTCGGCACATCATGCAATCTAATGATACCACTAACATACAATCTAGCTAAACTCTCTACTGACTGCTTCTTCTTCATAGGCAAAAATGAGCAGTCTTCGAGAATCTATCTACAACTACCCAAATCGAGTTATTGCCCCTTCTAGATGGAGACAACCCGAAACAAAGTCCATAGTGACAGCTTCCACTTCCACACTGGGATGTCCATCCTTTGCATAAGGCCGGATGGTCGCTGTCGCTCGGCCTTCACTTGCTGGCATACAAACACCGGGATACATAATCCGCTACATCCCTCTTCATGCCAGACCACCAAAAGGATCTCTTCAAATCCTGGTACATCTTAGTGTTACCCGGATGAATAGAGAATCGCGATCTGTGAGCCTCCGCTAACACATGCTCACGGACATCTACTAAATCAGGGACACAAACACGGTGTGAAATCTAATCACACCGTCCTCATCACGAGCAATGCCTGCCTTGCCCACTAACTCTAAGAGTCTAGGGTCGGTCTTTGTTGCTCGATCACCTCATCCAAAACTGAGGACCTAAGAGATAACTGAGCTACAAAAGCCTGGCATAGCGATGGCTCTAACTCAGTCAACGCGCAAGCCGCATCTTCCAACATCTTCCAATCTGCTGGAGAGATGGCCTCTTTCTACTCAGAGCATCCGCTACGACATTCGCCTTTCCAGGGTGATATGAAGGTCGAAGTCATAGTCCTTCAAGAACTCAATCCATCTTCTCTGCCTCAGGTTTAATTCCTTTTGGGAGAAAAGATACTTCAAGCTCTTGTGGTCGGTAAACACCTCAAATCTGACACCATAAAGATAGTGTCTCCAGATCTTTAGTGCATGAACCATTGCTGCGAGCTCCAAGTCATGAGTCGGATAGTTCTTCTCATGCTCCTTCAAGACGAGAAGCATAAGCCACTACCCTTTCCTGCTGCATTAGCACACAGCCTAACCCAATCCGAGATGCATCCGTGTAGATAGCAAACCCTCTACACCGCTCGGTAAGACTAACACCGGGGCTGTCGTGAGCTTAGTCTTCAACAATTGAAAACTACTCTCACACTTCTCGGACCAAACAAACTTCACTCCCTTTCTGGTAGCTGAGTCAAAGGGGCGGCGATGGATGAAAATCCCTCAATAAATCGCCGATAGTAACCAGCTAAACCATAAAACTACGAATCTCGAAGGGGTCTTGGGAATCTCCCAATCCATAACTGCCTGGACCTTTGCTGGATCCACTGCTACACCAGCACCGGAGATAACATGCCCGAGGAAATGAACCTCTCGCAACCAGAAATCGCACTTGCTGAACTTAGCGTACAGCTTGTGCTCACGAAGAACCTCTAACACTATCCTCAAATGCTGACGGTGTGTGGCCTCGTCCGGAGAGTAGACCAGCACATCATCAATAAACACTACGACAAAGCTATCTAATAAGGCCTAAACACCCTGTTCATGAGATCCATGAACGCTGCAGGGGCATTGGTCAATGAAAGGAGGACCAAAAACTCATAATGTCCATAACGGGTTCTAAACGCCGTCTTGGACACATCCTCACTCCGAATCCTCAACTGATGATAACCAGATCGCAATTCAATCTTAGAAAAGACTGATGCATCTCGCAACTGGTCAAACAAATCATCAATACGAGGTAAGGGATACCTATTCTTCACAGACACTTGGTTCAACTTCCTGTAATCAATGCATAACCTAAGTGACCCGTCTTTCTTCTTGACGAACAATACAGGTGCGCCCCAAGGGGAAACACTAGGGCGATATAATCCCTTATCAAGCAACTCTTGCAACTGCCTCCTCAACTCGGCTAACTCCGCAGGTGCCATCCGATATGGAGCCTTCGAGATAGGAGAGGTGCCCGGAAGCAACTCTATGGTAAACTCTATCTCTCTATCCGATGGCAAACCAGACAAATCATCAGGAAAGACGTCTGGAAAATCCTGCACTACCTCAATCTTTGCAAGAGTAGGTGACTCATCGGCCTCTGGCACTAGTACCACGCTGGCAAGAAAAGCGTCACAACCCTTGTTTACCATGCGCATCGCCTTCATGGCAGAGATGACCATCATTCCCGCCAAGTTCCTTGGCAAGGGGTGAGAGAACTCATCCTCACTAGGAATGCGGAAAACAATCCTCTTCCGACGACAATCCACTAACGCATAGTGCTCCTCTAGCCAATCCAGACCAAGAATAGCATCACAGTCCTTCATCTTTAGCAAGAAGAAACACCCATCTAGGACTCTATCCTCAATGCACACAGGTAACGACGGAATGCACTTCCTAGTCGATACCGTACCCGCAGGGGTGTGCACAGACAAAGGGACCTCCAAATGCTCAGACTCTATGCCTGACTCTAGGGCTAACTGCCTAGCGAACCGCTCGGAAATGATCGAGTGAGTAGCACCCGTATCAAACAAAACCCGAGCGTGCACACCTAAAATAAAACCGTACCTTCGGTGACATGCTCCGCCTGCTCGGCATCCTCGCGCGCTAAAGCAAACACTCGAGTGGGGCTCGAGGCCTTCCTGGTCTTCCTGTAGCTGGCGCTGCTGCCGCTACCACTGGGGCTGGCGCTCTGCGCTGGACTCCCTGTGAAGTCTTGGGCAATCTTTGATCTTGTGGTCGCTGCTTCCGCACTTCAAGCACTTGCCCGTAATCATCCAACATTCGGTACCACCATGTGTCTTCCCACAGTGGGGACACTCTTTCTTCACACCAGGGGAACGTACAGAGGGTACCTGAGAACTGCCGACTGCCACTGATCGCTGCTGCATCTGGTACACCGCTTTCTTCTTAGTTTGCCGTTGGAATGTCGCTGCTGGCCTCTTCTGCGAAGCTTTTTCTCTTCAAGGTATTGCTCCATCTCTCCCTCCTGCCTACAAGCAGTACTAAGGGCCTCGTCCAACGTGCGGTGGTCAAATGCCACGAGTCTCATCTGCAGTGATGGCTTGGTCCCATCACGAACTTCTTTGTCTTCCTGCGCTCGTCTGCCACGATATGAGGTGCATATTTAGAGAGTTCAGAAAATCTTGCCTCATATTCAGCACGGTCATGGAGCCTTGAGCCAAAGATAGGAATTCCTGCTCCATCCGATCTTGAATATGCTCGGGGACGAACTTGGCCCGAAAGAGCCTCACGAACTCGTCCCAGCAACATCAACATCTCCGCCTCAAACGGGTACGCAGTAATGAAGCCCACCATACATCAGCTCTTTCTTGCAGTACCGCTCATAAGCACCATCTAAACAAATCTAACTTAACAAAACATACAAGCATATAAACTAAAGCATACCTGTAGCATGTAGGTGGCTAATGTAACCTTATCCTCATCTGCACACCTGATGGCTCGGAAGATCTTTTCTATCTCCCTCATCCAGCTTTCTGCCAACAATGGATCGCTCTCCCCTTAAAAGAGGGTGGCAGCATCCTCTTGAATCTTTCCATGGTAGAAGGTCCACCATGGTCCGAGCGTACTTGAGCCTGCTACAGTACAAAGCAAGCAATACACAATCAACATAATATCACATAATTAAATAAAACAGACTATTAATCATTTATTAGTCTAACCTGAGCCTCCAACTGAGCCTGGAGTGCTGTCTAGGTATGAGCCTGCGTCTGCATGGCTTGCACCAGACCTTGCATGAATACTCCATAATCCACAGGTGGCGGTGGGGGAAGTACAAAACCTTGCGGTGCCGGGGCTACTGCTCCGCCCGCTCGTCACGTCTCGGCTCGTCCTCACGGGTCGGTGCTCCGCCACGCCTACCTCTCGAAGCCATGGCTGTAATAAATTTCAGCCACCATTAGAGCTACTTTAATTTATTTCCTAACCGTTTTCTTATCTATTTTCATTCGTTATTAATCAATTTACACACGTGGACATTCCTATGTAGACTTAGCATGTAATGAAGATGATGACTTATGTATATTCATGTGCAATCTCAACCGGTCGCTCTGATACCAATCTCTGTAACGACCCTCATTATACCGGTACGGTTATACCAACCCCGTTGGTATAGCGAGCGTCATCACAGTGGGACATTTACCCAACAAAACATTCAACTGAGATACACGTGAATATAAGAATAGAGTAGCGGAACAAAAGAACCACTGTCTTCATTCATTCATCATCCACATTCAAACATACATGATTGCATGACATTAAGAACTAAAAGTCCACATAATTAACTTGCTGAAAATCAAATACATAATTGTCCGCACTTAAACATTCTTCCATGATAATGCTAGTACAATGTTGCAATTACATACTATGAAGTCAATATCGCAAAGTACACCGGCGGTCTAATCTCCACGCTTGGAGTCGGTCTCCACTGCCTCCTCCGCAAGGGTGTCGTCACCAACTACACCTGTACGCCGAAGCAAGTAATGAGTCTAAAAGACTCAACAAATAACTCTACACATACCATACATGTACACGCCATAGCAGGTTTTACATACACATTACAAGGTACGATGTATGACATACTTAAAATTGAAGGTCAACACTCTATTATGATGACTCTATGAATTAAACACATGGCTCATGCTTTTAGATTTTCAAATCCAAAATCTCCTATCACATGCCCTCTCTAATCATTCTACACATGAAGTTCTACCTTCAATAACTAAAAAAAGAGAGCAATCTAGCATGCTAGCTTACATACATGAAAGGAACATTGCTAACATAGTTACTACTCATTCTACACATGCACATGACCATTTTACATGCTTTAAGCTTGCTGGTTTTACATGACTAGGGAGCATAATCCAACACATGAGAGCTACTTAATCAATTTAAGTTACAACATGAAGGCAAACAAGCATGGGTTACTTACACACCACTAAGAATCATTTCTAACATGGATTCTAGGCAATTTGCACATGTAAAGCATGATTATGAGTACATTTAGTTTGCTGTTTAACATGATTTCAGATTACTACGACAGGATCACAAATTCACAACTTCACATTTCGGTTTCACATTTTTACACAACTTTTTCAATCACATAGTATACACTTTACACATACACATTTACACGTTGTTCACATTCACATTTCTTACATATGAAACATACACATTTTCACTTTCACATTTAGTGCCGTGACACATAGTCCAAACCACCAGAGAAGGACACATCACATCACATACACATAGACGTCACCTAGGCAATACGTTGACGACTCTTGAACTGCGCAGACCGAGGAGAACAAGTCTCCACCCTAACCAGTGGTACTTGTCCACCTACAGGATTCATCCTAATGCCCTTAGGATCACAACACATTGAACTTCTCGGGGGGCTTTTCCTGATACGGTTCCACTGCCCTCTATGGAAGCAATGTCACACTTGGCACAATTTACACATTTACTGATTTTTAACACATATCTTACACATGTCACTTGCCTCTCATTCTTTTTCTCACTCACACAAGGGCTCTGTTTTTCCTAACATGATTCTACAGTTAACAGGGACTACATGTTCAGAATTTTACACAAATCAGATCACACACACATGTCACATTATTCCCACATTAGCATGCATTCTTTTTCATATTTCTCGCATGGAAAAATTCATATTTCACTATACAGTTGTCCAAACGACTTGAAAATTTAACCACATGCTGATCTCAAGTTTATGATTCCACAGAAAAATTTCAGATTTTTCTGACTCAAAATGAAGTTACATAAAATTTAACATCAATTTCACATTACTATTCATAATGCAAATTTACATGGAGTTGAACATAATCACAAAATTAACAGCTCACTGTCTGCACCCTAGCATGCACAGGGTCACAAAATTTATTCCCGAATTTACTGAGCAACAGCAATTTACTGGAATTTAACATGACCTACTCATGATTTCTATTTCCCAAAATAGAAATTTCAATAACCATACAGTAGGGGAAAAATGTCAGAAATCAGAGCACAGATAGGATCATGCATACATGGTCTAACAAATTTGGGCAACAAAACTTTGCCAAGGATCATTAGGATCATAGTGAATACACATTGTCATTCTTTTGCATACACATTAGATAGACGAATAAACTCACCACCCAAAAAATAAAATGTTCATTCATTCTCCCATTCATCACATTAGCTAGTATACATAGCATATAAGAGTTACATTATATCCTCATCGCAAAACACATCGAAATTAATCATATAGAAGGGAACAGAACAGTTCACTGTTCTGTCCAGATGAACTTGGCGGCGGTCTCTGGCCGTTCCAGGAGTGGACGGCAAGATCACTAGACGATACCATGGTCTCGACGTCAAGGGCATTGACGCCAAGTTCCTGTCTGTGCAGAAACACATACCGAACTCCAAATGCAAAGGTGAAAGGGGGATCTAGGACGCGAGGAAAAATACATAAAATTAAAAACCCTACTTGACATCTACATGGACGGAGGGTGAGGGTTACTTGCATCTGAAAAATACTCCAAAGGGATCTAAAATGGCAGTGAGGCTCTCCTTGGGCCGTCCCAAGAAGCCTCCAAAGACACCTTCCTCCGGGGTCTTGACTGATGTAGACACCAAAGCGAGATCGGGGAAGCCTTCCCTGATGCTCCAGCTATCTCCCATTCATTGTAGATGGCCGGATGAAGCTCCAAATTCCCGAATCTAGGCTTGCAAAGTCAGGTCCTTCTCACAGAAACTAGGGTTTGTCTTCTTCTCTTTGCAAAGAGCCAAGAGAGGGCTGAGGGTTGCAAGAAGGGCTTGTATATAGAGGAGGGGAAGCTCTCCTCTCACGCAGGTCAGACTAGAGGGCTTTCAGACCGTTGGAGGCAGCTCCCCAATGGTGAGCTAGCTACTCCCAGAATTCTAGGCTCTGCAACGTATGCAGGTCAAAGAAGTTGGTGTCCACATCGCTAGACGCTAGGGTAGTGTTGGCGTCCATATGGTTGACGCGACACCACATCGACGTCTGTTGATATTGACGCCAATCTGGCCTTCGGCCAGAACTCTAAAAATGTAGAAACCATGCACAACTTACACCTATATAAGTACCATATGTTACTATATGTACATATTACCATCATACCATTCATACATTATTTACAACTAATTTATACACATGCATACATAAGTATGCTAACTAGTACTTACGTAGATATTTACATACGTACATACAACATGAATTATTTACATGCAATACATAATGCAACAAAATTTGTGGGCCTTACATAGACTTTCCAAGAATAGAGGTGTCGGGAATAGCACAATAATAGCAAGATAGCACAATGTCAAGTATAGCAAGATGGTCATAGTACAGATAGCACAACGAGTAAAGCATAGCACAACGAGTATAGCATAGCACTTGTTGTCAATGGACAACGGAGAACATAGCACTTTTGATGTCATTAGATAGTCAAGATAGATAGCACTTGAGTGTAATGTCAAACACTCTGATCATTTAACTCCCATGGGCACTAGCACTTTCGGGCGCACATCTGGACCAGATCGGGCCTTTTATATATTTCCAGGCATGGATATTGTTATCTTAGACAATCTGTCAATGGCCAAATATAGAGTACAAGAAGTAGATGAGAGACTAGATGAATAGACGAGTTAGAAGAGTGAACGTGAATAGACGAGAGAGTTTAGAGTTAGACGAGAGCTAGTGGACATTGCATGTAACGCGTCTAGTAACCAGGCGATAGTAATAGTGCACAACACACGCACTGTTGTTGCAGTTAGGCGGAACTTACGACCCTTTCGCTGGCATGTTAGCACAAGACCAAAGGTCCGACGTGAGTCAAGACGAGAGTGAACTTATAATAGCCGTTTGGATCATATAGATCCCTAAAGGGTATCATAGGTGTTAGGGTACAACCGGCTCGTCGACCATGTGGGAATCCATGGACAGAGGAGACTTACAGAGGCCTTGAACAAAGACTTACTAGTCGGCAGATGGAGTATCTGATGGAGAGTTCGTCTAAGTCAAGAGAGAGTGTCTATAGAAACAAGTACTCGACGTTCTAGAAGAGTTCTAGAATAGTGGAGCATCGATATCGGTATTCCCAAAACATCGCGAGAAACGATAGACATGTATATTTAAAATAGGGTAATTTAATTACATAAATTACCAGATGTATTATGAAATAGTTTTATGCCAAATTATGCCATAATTGGATGGTTCAAAGTGTGTGTAAGTGTCATGAAATTGTAGATAGAAAAGATCATGTGCATGTATTTTAATCATATATAAATGTTTAATTTATATCAAGAGTTATTTTGGGATGTATGACTGTTAAACAAGAGTACAAATACTGTAGGTAATTAGGCATTTGCTGAGACAGGGGGTTTTATGCAAAAAGAACCTAGATCGCGACGTACCCTAATGAGGGTCGTGACGGGGTCAACTAAGATCGCGAGGGGTGCTTATACGGGTCGCGACAGGCTTAGTCTGGTCGGGTAGCAGATCGCGACAGAGGGTGCTGTCGCGACGACCCTTGTGAACACGGCCTATCGGGCCGTCGCGTTCACAGGGTCTACGCTCGGGTCCGACAGGGAAAGTACATTACATTGGATTGCGGGCCAGAACTTACCCTATTTAACACAGGGTGGTCAGAAAATCACAACTAATTGTATAGTCAATGAAAAATCATGAAACCAGTTGCAAAACGACCTAGACATGCATGGGTACTTACAATAAATAGGAATTGGAAACATACAAGGTTTAGACATGTTTTAAACATGGGTATTCATGATGAACATGAAATAGTACATAGTTGAGATCAACGATTAAATTCGCAAGATAGGATGAATCAAATTTAGGGCTTTTAGGGGCAAAAGATGTCTAACATGCATAGTTCCTATAGTAAAAATCTCATGGCATGGGGTTGAGTATACAAGGAGATCAAGAATTAAGAAGAGGGTTCGGGGTCATGTAAGTTGCAGAACATGAAAATCAAGTACGAAAGATATGCTCGATGGAAATTTATGAAACCAAAGGGCTTTTGTTCCTGATAGATGAGACATCCTACAAAAAAAGTTTCATGGTTTATGCTTGTGAGAATGCCTACCTTGATCGTTTTGCTCTTCTAGGGTTAAGACATGAAGAACTCGGTGAAGAACTTGAGAGATCCTCATCTCCACGAATTCTCCCCTTTTGGCCTCTCCTCCTGGTCTAGGAACCTCTTGGCACGAGCTAGGGTGGCCATGAGGGTTTAAGAGAAGTATTTAAGCTTCTCCCTATTCCTTTTCCTAGTTTAAATCTAATTCCTATTAAATTCCGAATTCATATTTTCCTCTCCCCTTTTTAAGCAAGAGATCTCCTATTTGGGTTGGGAGAGAGAGAATTTCGTGGCCAACCCATTAGGGTAGGTTTAGGAATCCCAATCCAACTCAAACTTCTATTTTTAATGCATTAAATACCTCTTTTCTATTTTAGTAATATTTTAGTTACGAATTTTGGGTACTTCTCTATTATTCCACTTTTAAAAATCTCTATTTTAGCCCACTAATTTCTAATGAGTCATTTAATAAAGCCCATTACATATTTTCATTTGATGGGTTTTATTTAATTCTGTTTTCTTTGATTTTCTAATTGCTTTTTTTTTTATTATGTTTTTTTTTTGAAAAATCCAGGTTGCTACATCCTCCCCCTCTTAAAAGAATTTGGTCCCCAAATTCATCTGATTATAAGGGAGGAAGGTCTTATCGAAAAGATCGGGGTAGTTGCGTCTGATAATTCCTTCTGGTTCCCATGTGGCTTTCCACTCCGCGGTTATTCCATAAGACTTTAACCACATGGATGGGCCAGTTCCTGAGTTGTTGTATCTTCCATTCCAGTATATTGACTGGCTTCTCTTCGTATGTCACATCTTTATTCAATATGAACTTCTCGTGGCGAATGATGTGCATGGGGTCGTACACATATTTCCTAAGCATGGAAACATGGAACACATTGTGTACACATGACAAATCCGGTGGCAACACCAGCCGATATGCAACCTCACCAACCCTTTCATGTACTTCAAAAGGACCGATGAATCTCAGGCTGAGCTTTCCCTTTACACTGAATCTTTGGATGCCACGAGTAGGTGACACTTTTAGGAACACATGATCACCCACTTGAAATTCCAGATCTTGCCTTCTTTTATCGGCATAGCTCTTCTGTCTGGGTGGGCAATCTTGAGCCGGTCTCTATTACCTAAATGTCCTTTGTTGTCTGTTGCACCATGTCTGGGCCTAGACATTGTTGTTCTCCAACCTCATTCTAGCATGCAGGAGATCTACAGTTCCTTCCATAGAGCACTTCGAATGGTGCCATCTTAATGCTTGCCTGATAACTGTTGTTATAGGCGAACTCGATTAGTGGTAGGTGCTCATTCAATAACCTTGAAAATCTATAGTGCAAGCTCTCAACATGTCTTCCACTATTTGTTGGTTCTTTCAGTTTGCCCATCGGTTTGTGGATGGAATGCGGTACTAAAGTTGAGTTTAGTACCCAGTGCACCTTGCAGTCCTTTCCAAAAATGTGATGTGAATCTCGGATCTCGATCCGAAACAATAGATGATGGAATGCCATGTAGTCTTACAATCTTCTTGACATATAAGGCAGCTAGTACCTCCACGGACCACTTACTCTTTATAGGCAGAAAGTGGACGGATTTGGTTAGTCGGTACACAATGACCATATGGCGTCGAGTCCACCACGAGTCTTGGGTAAACCCATGATGAAGTCCATGCCAATGCCTTCCCAATTCCATTCCAGAATATCAAGCGGTCTGAGTACACCAGCAGGGCGCAGTGTTCCGCTTTTACTTGTTGGCAAGTAAGGCAGTGAGCGGCATGTTCAGCTACCTCTCTTTTCATGTTCGGCCACCAAAACATTCTTTTCATATCTTGATACATTTTGGTACCTCCTGGATGAATAGTATACCTGGTCTTGTGAGCTTCATCCATTAGTCTTCTTTTTAGTTCTTCATTGTCGGGAACACATGTCCTTTCTTGAAAGACAAGCCTTCCGTCTTCAGTCATTGCAAAGTCTGGTTTTTAGTTAGAGTTTCTTTGATGCAAACTAAGAATGGATCATCGTCTTGTTGAGCTTTGATCTCCTCTAGAAGATCAGATTGAATCTTGATATTGGCAACCAAGACTCGATCATCTCTATGTTCGATACTTAAGTCTAACCTTGCGAATTGTTCTAGTAGTTGCATCTCGCCAAGGACTAGACTTGAGACAAATGCCATTGGCTTCCTACTAAGAGCATCAGCCACGACACTTCCCTTCCTGGGTGGTATTAGATGTGGAAGTCGAAATCTTTCAAGTATTCCAGCCATCTCCTTTGTCTCATGTTGAGTTCCTTCTGAGAGAATAAATACTTCAGACTTTTATGGTCTGAGTAGACAGTGAATTGCTCGCCATATAGATAGTGTCTCCAAATCTTCAAGGCGAAGACCACGACAGCCAGCTCGAGATCATGTACAGGGTAGTTGACTTCATGTGTCTTTAGTTGTCTTGAAGAATAGGCGATGACCTTCTCCTTTTGCATGAGTACACAACCTAGCCCGATTCCTGAGGCATCAGTGTAGACAGAGAAACCTTCTCCCTCTATTGGTAGAGCGAGAATAGGTGCTGAGGTAAGACCGTCTTTGAGGTTTGGAAACTTTTCTCACACTCTTTACTCTAGGAGTATGGATTCTCCTTTCGTGTCAGACGCGTGAGAGGAACAACGATCCTTGAGAAGTCCTTGATGAACCGCCTGTAGTAGCCAGCCAGTCCTAGGAAGTTTCTTATCTTGGTGACATTAGTTGGTCTCTCCCAGTTGAGTACACTTCGACTTTGGAGGGATCAACAGAGATGCCGTCCTTTTAGATGACATGGCCTAAGAAGGATACTTCTTCGAGCCAGAATTCACACTTGCTAAGCATTGCGTATAGCTTGTTGTCTCGCAAAACTTGTAGTGCTATCTTCAGGTGTTCTTCATGCTCTTCCTTGGTCTTGGAGTATATGAGGATGTCGTCGATAAAGACGACCATGAACTTGTCGAGGTATGGCCGATATATGTTGTTCATGAGTTGCATAAAGGCTGCAGGAGCATTGGTTAGACCAAAAGGCATATCGAAAGGTGCGAGTTGAGTGATGTAGTTGGGCTTAAGGCCGTTTAGAAAGCGCTTAGCCTTCATCCTTTCAGTGTTCACCAGATGTACAGCATAGCGTGCTAGTCTAGAGACTGGCTTCATATTCAGCCATAGTCAAGCTCCGCTGTTTAAGAGAAGCGAATTTCGCAGCCTTCTTTTCTTGAACACGCTTGGAGAAGTATTTAGAGTTGAATGCTTCTTTAAACTCATTCCAGGTGAATGGCCCATTCTCTCTAGTAGCTTCCACTGACTCCCACCAGGCGCGAGCATCCTTCTCCAGTTGGAACGTGGCAAGTAGCAGCTTGTCCCCCACTGCACATTGCATGACACGGAAAATTCTTTCCGTCTCTCGGAGCTAGTGCTCAACTTCATCCGGATCCGTGGATCCGCTAAACCTAGGTGGGTTAAGACTTCTGAAGTTGCGATGCAGGTCGCCTGCACCACGATTGCCACCTCCTTGAGTGGCTTGCACAATGGCGCGTGTTAGTTCTTGGATGGTTTGTTGCATGCCACTCATTTGAGCACGTTCGACAGTCATCTTGATTGCTTAGTTTCCTACCAAAATAACTTACTGTTATGATACTGATGTGAAATTTAATTTGTGCGTGTGTGAGTTTATTTTTGCTAGTTACCCATAGCTCTAACCACAACTCACATGGGTAGGATAATTGACTCTAGTCGAGATAGGTTAACCTAGATCATCCTGTACTAAGAATAACCTAGGCTCTGATACCACAAAACTGTCACGCCCCGACGCGGAATATCGGAACGCGAGGTAGTTCCAAGTAAAGGGTATAGAGCGAGTACTAGACATCAAACCATTGCACAGTGAATAATACTAAAATGAATTCATTTCGTTGATAACTTTTCAGTCTAGTTACAACCATTATTATCAGAGCCAATCTATGGGGCCCGATTACATTAGAATAAGCAAAAGACTAAACTTCAAACCTAACTACTACGATGTTAACATAGCAATAGGACACTAGGGTACCCATGACATCACTCCAGGTCATTCCCGTCCTCTTGAGTGTATGGTTCATCCTCGGTTCTCACCTGAGAACACAATGACAAATAACGCAGCGTGAGGGAACATCGCCCAGTAGGACTTAAATCTCAGGCTCAAGCAGGCTTTAAGTAATTAATGCATTAAAGGCAGAGTAACTAATGATGGAACGGAAGAGAGTGTCAAGTAAAAATAGCAGGACAGTACGTGAATGAAATAGCAAGACTTTCCAAATATAGACTTTCCAAGAATAGCACAAGTGTCGAGAATAGCACAATAATAGCAAGATAGTACAATGTCAAGTATAGCAAGATGCCATAGTACAGATAGCACAACGAGTAAAGCAGAGCATAAAAAGTATAGCATAGCACTTTGTTGTCAATGGACAACAAGAGAACATAGCACTTCTGATTGTCATTTAGATAGTCAAGATAGATAACACTTGGGTGTAATGCCAAACACTCTGATCATTTAACTCCTATGGGCACTAGCACTTCGGGTGCAATCCTAGGACCAGATCGGGCCCTTTATATATTGCCAAGCATTGGTTATATTGTTTATCTTTAGACAATCAGTCAATGGCCAAATATAGAGTACCAAGAAGTAGATGAGAGTGCTAGATGAATAGACGAGTTAGAAGAGTGAACGTGAATAGACGAGAGAGTAGAGTATAGACAAGAGCTAGTGGACATTGCACGTAACGTGTCGAGTAACCAGGCGATAGTAACAGTTGCACAACACACGCACTAGGTTTTGGCAGTCAGGCGGAACTCACGACCTTCCGCTGGCCATGTTAAGCACAAGTCCAGAGGTCCGGCGTGATTCAAGACGAGAGTGTACGTCTAATAGCGTTTGGATCATGTAGATCCTTAAGGATATCATAGGTGTTAGGGTACAACCGGCTCGTCGACCATATGGGAATCCATGGACAGAGGAGACTTACGGAGGCCTTGAACAAAGACTTACTAGTCCGGCAGATGGAGTATCTGACAGAGAGTTCGTCCAAGTCAAGAGAGAGTGTCTATAGAAATAAGTACTCGACTTCTAGAGGAGTTCTAGAATAGTGGAGCGTCAATATCGGTATTCCCAAAAGATCGCGAGAAACGATAGACAAGTATATTAAAATAGGGTAATTTAATTACATAAATTATTAGATGTATTATGAAATAATTTTATGCCAAATTATGCTATAATTGGATGGTTCAAAGTTGGTGTAAGTGTCATGAAATTGTAGATAGAAAAGATCATGTGCATGTATTTTAATCATACATAAATGTTGAATTTATAACAAGAGTTTTTTTTTGGGATGTATGACTGTTAAACAAGAGTACAAACACTGTAGGTAATCAGGCATTTGCTGAGACAGGGGGTTTTATGCAAAAAGAACTCAGATCGCGACGTACCCTAATGAGGGTCGCGACGGGGTCAACTGAGATCGCGACGGGTGCTTGTATAGATCGCGACAAGCTTAGTCTGGTCGGGCAGCACATCGCAACGACAGGCCCTGTCGCGATCAGATCACAACAGAGGGCGCTGTCACGATGACCTTGTGAACGCGGCCTATCGGGCCATCGCATTCACAGGGTCTACGCCGGGTCTGACAGGGAAAGGACATTACATTGGATGCGGGCCAGAACTTATCCTATTTAACACAGGGTGTTCAAAAAATTACAACTAATTTTATAGTCAATGAAAAATTATGAAACTAGTTGCAAAATGACCTAGACATGCATGGGTACTTAAAATAAATAGGAATTGGAAAAACATCTAGGGTTAAGACATGTTTTAAACACGGGTATTCATGATGAACATGAAACAGTACATAGTTGAGATCAACGATTAAATTCGCAAGATAGGATGAATCAAATTTAGGGCTTTTAGAGGCAAAAGATGCCTAACATGCATCAGTTCCTAGAGTAAAAATCTCGTGGCATGGGGTTGAGTATACAAGGAGATCAAGAATTAAGAAGAGGGTTCGGGTCATGTACGTTGCAAAACATGAAAAATCAAGAACGAAAGATATGCTCGATGGAAATTTATGAAACAAAGGGCTTTTGTTCCTGATAGATGAGACACTACAGAAAACGTTTCATGGTTTATGCTTGTGAGAATGCCTACCTTTGATCGTTTTCCTCTTCTAGGGTTAAGACTTGAAGAACTCGGGGAAGAACTTGAGAGATCCTTCATTCTCCACGAATTCTCCTCCTTTGCCTCTCCTCTGGTCTAGGAACCTCTGGGCACGAGCTAGGCCGGCCATGAGGGTTTAAGAGAAGTATTTAAGCTTCTACCTATTCATGTTCCTAGTTTAAATCTAATTCCTATTAAATTCCGAATATCGTATTTTCCTCTCCCCTTTTTAAGCAAGAGATCTCCTATTTGGGTTGGAAGAGAGAGGATTTTGTGGCCAACCCATTAGGGTAGGTTTAGGAATCACAATCCAACTCAAACTTCTATTTTTAATGCATTAATACCTCTTTTCTATTTTAGTAATATTTTAGTTACGAATTTTGGGTACTTCTCATTATTCCCCTTTTAAAAATCTCTATTTTAGCCCACTAATTATAATGGGTCCATTTAATAAAGCCCATTACTTATTTTCATTTGATGGGTTATTTAATTCTCTTTTCTTTGATTTTCTAATTGCTTTTATTATTTTTTATTTTGAAAAAACCAGGTTGCTACAACCTTGTAGATGGGCATACTACTCGGCTGCAACTCAACTGTAAAATCCACCTCTCTTTATGGTGCCAACCCTGGTAACTCTTCTGGAAATACATCTACAAACTCTCTAACCACTAGTACCATATCCACTGTCTTACCTGTCTCAACCAAGCTAACGATGCTAAATAGGCTACACACCTACATTAATCAATTTCCTTGCCTTAAGGGTAGAAATGATAAATTTAGAGGTATAGAATGGCAATCCTTGAAACTCAAATTCTTCCTCCTGGATGGCTGAACCTCACTCTTTTCTTTCTACAATCAACGACTGCCCCATATGCTTCCAACCAATCCATGCCCAATATCACATCATATTCTTTCAACTGCAATGCATATAATCTTGCTGGCAATTGATTACCTTGGATCATAACAAGAACCTCATCCAAATAGCATGTAGTAAGCATGAAATCCCCGAAGTGACCTCTACTACAAGCTCACACTGCCTCTCCTCAAATGGATGCACCATACTATTAATGAAGTCTTCGGAAATAAAGAATGTGATGCACCGGATCATTAATGTTCTAGCAGAGAATTCAAGAAGTGGTCTAATACCTTCTATCAAATTTGACGCCTCTGCTTTAGCCTTTGTAATCGCCATCACTCGTCCTCGTCCTCCTCCTCTCTGGTAAGGCGTGCCTCTACCTCGCTTAGCTGAAGGCTGCTGCTGTGGTGCCCCTCTTCCATAACTAGCTCTTTATGATATGGACAATTCCTCGCCAAATGCCCCGGCTGATCACAGTTGTAACACCTGAATTTTGTGGGCTGCCTTGCCGTACTTTGCTACGATTCCTCCACTTCCGGCTTATAGCCTCTACCTTGCTGAGATCCTTGCTGCATGTCGCCTCCTCGACCTCTAAATATGTTCTTCATCTTATTTCCCCACTTGCCAAAGCCCGATGAAGAAGCTCCTCCCGAAGGTGCCTTGCCTTTGCTAACACCCGATGATTGGTGTGGAAGTCGGAAGCTACCTCCACTTGATCCCGATCCGCTGGACTACCTTGCTTGCACTGTTCATTCTAGTATCGCTGCTCTTTGGGCTACCTCTTCCACTGTCCCGCCACATCAAAGGAATCACTGCATCTTGTAACTCTGGCCTCAGCCTCCGAATAAAGAACGCCACCGCCATTACATTGTTGGTCACCATATATGGTGCATACCTGCTCAAGGCCATGATATTCATCTGATACTCCAACACTGACAAATTCCCTACTAAAATTCTAAATTTCTCCCTTTAGCTTGCTGAATTTGCACCGGAGAAGGTGTTTGTTGAATACTTCAAGAAACTCGGCCCATGTAATGGTATCTTCTGCTCTTCCGGTAAATATGATTTGCATCTTGAGTCTCCACCACTCTTGTGCAAATTCTCTCAACTGGTAAGTACCAATATAACTCTATCTGCCTATGGACACCTCATGGCAGCAAATACTCTCTCAATATCATGCACACCCAATGTTCAGCTGTATCCGGATTCGGACCTCCCGAGTATGTAGTTGGCTGCAACCGCAGAAACCCTCTCCACCAACAGCGTGGACTCCTCCACACACTTGCTGATTGTATTGGTGCAACTGGAGGCACAGATACTACAGGAGGTACCTTTACTCCATACGATTGTGCTAGGGGTGTCGATACTACCTCCTCCTATATTGGTGAAACTCCCGCTGGCTGAACCTGGCTGCTAGTCTAACTTTGTCCGAATCTGGTAATGCTATCCTATAACCTTTCTATCATCTAGTGTGTAGTCTCCTCTGAATCATCACCACCACCTCCCCAATCTCTTCTATCAGCCATTTATAAAACTGCTGCACACACAACAATCCAATCCACGCAACACACAAGCATATCATTACAAAAACAGGGCCAACTACCAGCAGTAGACTATAGTAAGGAACATACTATGTACATTTCTTGTTTCCTCACATTTACACGGACCTTGCTCTGATACCAACTGTGAAGGTCCTCGTTGTTCAGGTTCGTTAATCAGATACATGCCTGACACACTCTGCACCCCGATCGGGTCAAAGCCTCGCAAGGGATATCAACCACACATGTCCTTGAAAATATAAAGAAACACATTGAACACAAATAGATAACCATTTCTCACATATATTCACATGATTTTTAGTGAATTAAATAATGCAATTGTGTAAGTTTTCTGTATTAAGTTGTATGTTGTTCTGTGTTGAACTTGGCGTCAACATCTTCTTACGTTGACTATTGTTAGCGGCATGATCGTTTGCCATTTACTGTTTGTAAACGACAGCTTATTGTGTCATTTATTATTTTCTGGAATATTTGGTTTTTCGGGCAAGTTAGTGAACGACACGGATCAATGGACGTCTACATCATGGTCGACGGCGGCATGGGTTGACATTAACCTGACTTGCCTATATTTGTTCTTATCGTTCTGGGTGAGAGATTGTCGGCCGTTTCCATGCATTTAAGAGGGGGACTTGGTGCATTTCTGATCCAATGGCTAGGATTAGGTTTGGGCTAGGCATGGGATCCTTATAAGAATTGGTTTTGGCCTTTGAGGGAAATTTTCGCACTGGTTTGGAAGAGAGAAAAGCAGGCCGAGAGAAAGGTTCCAGTGCTTTGTTTCGAGCAATCTGAAGCGTGCTGGACCAAGGAGGATCATCAAGCATCGCGAGGTAGAAGCTTCTCCAAGTGGGGGAGCTCAGCTAGAAGTTGGTTTTTGAGTGATTGAAGTCGGAGAGGAGGACTACCTTGTTGCCAAGGCGGGCATCTTCGAATCCCTAATTGTCACTCCAGTAGGAGGGTAGAGGCAAGTGACATGGGGGATCAGTTTAGGATAGTGTATTCTATAGTTTTAATATTTTTACATATTTTTAAACATCCTACATAGCATGCGGGAAGGGGTGTAAGTTCTGTTATTTTATGTGAAGTTCTGTGTTTTCTGGACGAATGAACTTAACGTCCATATCGATTGCCATTTAGTTTATGTAAACGCAGCATCGACCGCCGTTGATTTCTTGTAAACACTGTTTTGGACGTCTACTATATTTAACGGCGTCTATGTGCCACCGTCTACTGATATTAACGATAGGATATGTGGACATTGACTCTGTGTAAATGCCCACATATTTGGCCGCTAAGTTTATCAGTGCTGTGTTTTTTCTGAAATCTGATCATATGTCTCAACTGTGATTCATGCATGTAATAAGTTTCGGCCAAGTTATATTTATGTGATTCAATGCTATTATACTATGAACATGTCATTCCGAAGTATGGGCTATATGTGATTGTTCCTTTTGGATTTTTTTGAATTAGTAAAAGAGAAATGAAAAGAATGCAAGTATGATTCTGTGGTAATGTTGTAGTTAGGAACTGTAATGCTATTAGATAAAACTACAGACCTGCTGTATGAAAGTTTTACATGATAACTGCATGATTCTATCACTGTTATACCATGTTAAGTAGTTCAGAGTTACAAAGCTTAATCAGGAAAAATATTACAGATCTTAGAAAATCATGAAATTTGCTTGTGCGTGGCATGATATGAGTCAGATTTACTGTCAACGTTTGGGATTTTTAGATCACTATGCATACTGCTATGATTTTCTGAATGGTAAAATACATATAGATTCAATAAACATGACATTGTTATACATGATGGATTTTTCTAAAAATAGTACCATGATAGGTTTCTGTTATACAGTAGAGTTCAATTTCAGAACTGAGAAAGCCATGCTATGTGATATTTCGTTATCATCTTGATAAATTATGCATGAATGTATGGAAGAGCATGAATTGTATGAAATGTAAATTGCATATTGATTACATTAATGCATCTAAAATGAATTGGCCAATAAGACATTGCTATGATAGAAGATAACTACAAGAAACTACACCATGGAATCCCCTATGGTAATGGTTCCCTACATGAAATGACTACATGAATCCTTGGCAACAGATTGAAATCCTGGAGGTAAACATGTTCTAACTGGTTAAGGTGGGAAGGACTTTCCCCGGTATTGCCAATAACCTACACTTCTCACTGCTTTGCCTAGGTGATATGTGATGACTACATGCTTACATGATCTATATTAATAGTATGGGCTATGTCTTGGCAACTACATGAACTAAATGACTACATGAACTACATGTCTACATGATAATTGACTACATGATACATGATCTACATGTTACATGCCACATGAACTACATGTCATTTGTTTACATGCTACATGTTAAATTGACTTTTTACTACATGATGAATTATTACATGTTACATGACATTAAATATATACCATTGAAATTTGATTACATGCCATGTCATATGAACATATTTTAGATTGATTGCTATAATGTGAGATGTAAGTTATATATTACATGAATCGTTCTATTTCCATGATAAATAACCATGCTATGTTAGGAGTGATTGCTAAATGATTTAGAATATGTTGATAGGAAGAACTATATAATATCAAGAATGGGAAAGAAATATGTTACATTGTTTTAAACCTAAATATATATTATATCTTAAACTGTCTTTCATGTGACTTGTTGGGTCTTTGACTCACACATGATTACATTCCAGAAGAGACAGAGATACCCGAGTTAGTGCACTCTGACTCGAAGCGTGAGGACGTGGAGGCTTAGTGCTTTGTTTGAGAGTGTTAGAGTGATCATGTATGTGAGGAAAATATGTACCTTTTATTTTTATGCATTTGGACTTATGGATTGTAATAAATTTGGACTATGGCTATCTTTCCTTCATGTTTTAGACTTAATATTTGAATATGATGTTGATTGAAAAATTTGGTTCCATATTCCATTGCATATTGTTGGAATTAAATTGTCATTTATGTATGTCTCAATCTATACCATCTATTGTTGGATATGTTCCACTGTAATACCTCTATTGGATCCAATGTGAGTTGGAATAATTGTACTGGTCCTAAGAGGGGCGTTACAGAGATTGGTATCAAAGCGTTCCAGGTTAGCATGTACATAAATAGAATATCAACATTGTGTTCATATCCTAAAGTCTCCATAAGGAATTAGTCCAAGATTTATGTAGAATAATAGGTTATTATAATAGATGCTTGTTTTACAGACTATGGCTACTCGTGGACGTAGAGGAGCAGGCCCGACCCAGGGCGATGAGTCAGCAGGAGGTTCGCAGGCTCCAGCTCAGCAGGCGCAGGACCAGTGTCACGCCCTCCAATTTAGCAGCGGAATAAATCGGAGGGAGACGCGAACAACGAGTATGGTTACGCAATGCGCAATTTGCGCAACTTCGAGAGCATCTAATACAGAAATAATTGAAATAACTCTTGATTTCATCATAAAATCACTAAGACTATTACAACCACACTTTCGGAGCCAAAACACAAGGCTCAATGACATCACTATATTGAAAAGAAATCCAAGGCAATAAACTACTAGACTTCATTGTACTAGGGTAACTTCATGAGTTGACTTCGGGTCGCTCATCAATCTAGTCTTGTCCCATTGGTACGTATAATGTCATCGTCTTACTTACCTGAGACACAATAACAATAACGAAGGGTGAGCGATAACGCCTAGTAGGACTTAAATCTCAGGATCAAGCAGGCTTTAAATAATTAATGCATTAAATGGCAGAGTAACTAATGATAGAGCAAGCCATGTAAAGTCAAGAAAGTAATAGCACAAGTAACATGGTTCAAATAGAAGATGAATCAAGTATAGTGCGATGATTAAAGTCAAGTCACGATAGAACGATAACAATAGCAAGTAATGTCATTGTCGAGAAATAGCAAGCGACATGTATAGCAAGGAGAGAGAAAGTAGTTGATCATGTAGAGAGTAAATTGCACTTTGATTGATTTCGTCAATCGAGATGGTAAGCACTTTTGATTACTTTCGTCAATCGAAATAGTAATGGCACTTTGGTTATCCGTAGATAGCCGTGAGAAAATATAGTACTTTGAATGCGATCAAGTCACGATAAAACGCAATAACTCAGATAGCAAGTATCAAGTAGAGCAAGTAGAGCGGATGACAAGATAGCGCGTAACGAGATAACGTGTAATGAGATAGCATGTAACGAGATAACGTGTAACGAGATAGCGGGTATGGTTGCACAATGGTGCACTGGTAGAATACGGCAATAGTAACTTCTAGGACAGTAGCCGTTCAGTAACGGTTTGCGATAGCACAGTAATCACACAGTATGTCTGGACTCCTCAGACTAAAAGGATAATAGTCAGATGTCTAGCCAATACAGTATAGTCAGAACCGGTGCAATGTAGAACACCGTCAATAGCCCCTGTAGGTATTTTCGGGTGGCTCTCTGCCCCCAGGACTAGATTGGAGTCCCTCGGACACTCTCCGTGCCCTGCACAGTATGCATTGGATACAGTAGAGTCACAAGACCCATATTATAGCGCTAGACAGTCATGAACAGTACAAAACAGTAGGAGCCACACAGTTCAAAGAGTACCAAGAGAGTACGAGAGAGACGAGATAGTAGAGTGAACGTGAATAGAAGAGCGAGTAGAGTATAGATGAGATCTTATGGTCATTGCACAAGAAACGTCGAGTAACGAGCGATAGTAACAGTTGCACAACACACGCGTACGGCGTTGGCATCAGGTGGAATACACAACCCTTCCGCTGGCCTCGTTAAGCACAGGTCTAGAGGTCCGGCGTGAAATCAAGGTAAGAATGAGAGAAAACTAAGGTTGTTTGGATCTTGTCGATCCTTAAGGGTATCATAGGTGTTAGGGTACAACTAGCTCGTCGATCATGTGGGAATCCATGGACAGGAGACTTACGGAGGCCTTGGTCAAGGGGTCACTAGTCCGACGAAAGGAATATCCGACGGAGAGTTCACCACAAGCCAAGAAGTGTGTATATAGAAACAAGTGCCCAACGTTCTAGAGGAATTCTAGAACAGTGGAGCATCGGTAACGGTATTCCCAACAATGCGAGAAATGAAGACAAGTTCATTTAAAATAGAGCAATTTAAATATAAATTATTGTGATAAATTACCAGATACATTATGAGGTATTTTCATGCCAAGTTAAGCCATGTTTGGATGGTTCAAGTGTGTGTGAGTGTAAGAGAAATCATGGATAGAAAGAAGTCGTGTTATTGCATTTTAAGTCATTCAATTTAACTCCATTTTATAACATGTGTTTGTACATGACTGTTGACAGAAAGTATATGAACTTAAGAATAATTAAAATTATGTAATTATGTTTTAACTTTGATATGGGTTGATAAATTCATGTTAATACTTTCTAGAACCTTACTAGAAGAGATCAACTCACACATGCAAAGAACGACACAAAACGACGGAAACCAAGATGCATGCCTTTTAGAAGGCAAATGCAATCCCATCCCTTCACTTCCTAACGTCATAACTCATTAATTTTCATTTAAATATCACACATGAATATACCAAATTGAAGCCCTTTGAATGAGGAATCTAGCAAAGAAATGGCTTGTCAATCTGAGGTCTATAGAAAAAGTTATGGTCGATTAAGTGGACAGAGGCAGAAGGCGATAAAGTGCCTGTCGCCTTCAGAACATGAAGGCGACCATGATCTTGTCGCCTCTGAAAAAGACCACGAAACGGCCTGATTTTTGGTATGGGTCGCGACCATGATGGTCGCTTTATGGTAGCGATGAGTCGACCTGTCGCTACCTGAAAATGACGTTTGGGTTCTTTTTCTACCTATTTCCAACTCCGACTTGGATTGGGTTTGACAGCTGTGGGTTTGAAAAATCAAAACAAATGCTAGGTGATCCAAATCAAGTGAAACCACCTTTGTTAGTTAGATTACTTCCAATGTAGCAAATAATTGAGAAACAAATGTCGTTTGACTAGGTAATAAAACATATTGTGACTGACTATGTGAATCTGACATAGTGTTAATGTTCAGGCTAATACTTTAGTATAGTCAACAACAATTGGGGAAACCAGTGCCAAATGAAAGTAGACTCATGAGGTAACAAGTTCTTTGTTGGACACTTGATCTAAAAATGACTCCACAAAGAGGTATGGAACTTGTAACACAAGTCAAGGTTAAACCGTGACAGTACATTGTCGAGATCATGCAAGATTTAATTCGTAACGAAGGATGGATAAAAATTAGGACTTTTAGGGGCAAAAGATGCCTAACATCCATCAGTAACTCTAGTTAAAATTTGAGAGCACGAGGTTGAGTATACATGGAGATCAAGAATAAAGAAGAAGGGTCGGGTTCATTATATTTGTAGAACTTCATAAATCAACCATAAAAGATTGGCTTGATGGAAAAATATGAAACTTGAGGGTTTTGTTCCTAGTACATGGAACAATCTACAAACAAATTAATTAGGTTTTGCTCATGAGAATGCCTAACTTTAGTCGTTTTACTCTCCTAGGGCTAGAACTTGAAGAACAAAGGAAGATGCTTGAGAGAGCCTTCTCCCCATGAATTCTCCTCCTCCTGGCCTTATCTCCACGTCCAGCAAGCCCCAGCAAAGTTTCAGGGCTGGCCATGGAGAGTTAAGAGAGTATTTAAGCTAGTGAGGATTCCTATTCCTACTACTACTCAATTTCTCTTAATTACGAGATTTGCTAACTCCTTCTTTTCTTTCCTTGCTTTCCAACTTCTATTTGGGTTAGGTTGAGGTCTAAATTCATGCTAAACATATGGGGTAGGTCCATCTCAAATTGCTTATTTAATGCATTAAATATCTCTTTTCTATTTAGGTAATAATTTAGTTACGAATTTTAGGGTATTTTCCCATTATTCTTATTTTAAAATCCTTATTTTTGCCCATTAATTGCTAATGTTCTATTTAACCAAGCCATTATTGTTGGAATTTATCTTATAGGTTTTCCCTTTTTTATTAGGGAATAATAGAGTTATAATTTTTATTACATTTTCTTATTTGAATTTATTCATGGGCTATGAGAGGCCCATTGGTCCAAACCCAATAATGGTTATTCATTCCATGATGTTGGAAGTCTCTCTGACATGTTCATTTAATTTATGGGCGTGTTATCTTTCCGTGTTAACAGTTTTCCGACTTAGTTTCTAAATTGGATAATTAGTCACATTGTGACGTACGCTTGGCCAATCAGATTTTTCGTTGTACGTATTTCTTCGTGGAACACTTAGGAATAATATTTGGGGTTGATTTATAATTTTTAAGAATTTTAGATGTGTTCTTGCACATATAATAATAGTACGTATATTTGTATTATTTCGTTTTAAAGAAATTATTATTTCAAATTTTAAATACTAAATTTTCCGGTTGCTACATTCTCCCCCACTTAAAAGAATTTGGTCCCCAAATTCATATGATATGATACGACTACCAATTTACTATGGATTTTCATTCCATCACCTCCTCCACTTAGGGCTTTGCTATCACAAAATAATATGGAACAAACTAAGGGTTTAGTGATGGTACCTTGTCCGCCTTCATTGGCATGATTCATATCTACGAGGGCTTGTAATCGTCCTTGGCGTCGAGTTTGTTCTTCTTTGTTGACAATCGATGACTCGATGTTGTTGACTTCCACATCGCAAGCATCTGCCCAATTTTCGTCCAACAATTATCAATCTGGTGCCCTGGTTTCTTACAAAATTTACAGAATCCTTCTGCTTCACTTCCCCTTTCATCCTCTTTCTATCTATGGTATTTCTCCTTTATTATCTTTGGAATGAGTGCACGTTGCCTTTTCAACACCTTCTTCTTATGACTCTTTTCAAGAAGTTCCAAGGTGTCTTCTACTAATTGAGCTCTCAATACCATGTCTGAATACACTACAATCTAGTGGAGCCAACTTTTCCCAGAACACAGGTCTCAACCCTTCTAGGAATCTCTTCGCCTTCATCCTCTCCATACTCACAAGATGTGGTGCGTACTGTGCTAGTCTTTCAAATTGTACTTCATATTCTGCTACAGACGTCATTCGTTGTTTTAAATTGGCGAATTCATTTGCCTTCTTCTCACGAATCCTCTCGGGAAAGTATTTGGTGTTGAAGAGTTCTAAAAATTTTCCCCACTCTATGTTGATGTTGGGTAATTGTCGACTGGCAGCTTACCACCAGGTTCTAGCATCGTGGTCCAACTGGAAGGTTGCCAGAAGGACTTTCTACTGCTCTGAACATTGCATAATCCTAAAGATCCATTCCATTGCCTTCACCCAATTTTCAGCTTCATCGGGATCTGGAGTTCCATTAAACCTAGGGGGATTTATTCGTTGAAAGTTCCCATATAAGTCTCCTGCCCCATTTCTTGCTCCTGCTTGAATTACGTTGTTAAGGGCTTGAGTTAACCCCTGTATTGTGTCTGTTGTAATCATGCATTGCATTGTGCCTGCTCGCCAGCCATCTCCTCTTGTCGATGTAGTAATAAGACTTATTAATTTCCTTCTTAAACTTAGGGTACTTATACATATAGTTAAGCTCCTAGCATAACCCCAAGCTTTACCCAATCACTCACATAGGTATGGTGGTTGACTTAGACATGGTTATGGCAGTTCACCTAGAACATCCCTATACTTAAATATCCTAATAAGGACATCCTAGGCTCTGATACCAACTGTCACACCCCTCCAATTAGCAGTGAAATAAATCGGAGGGGGACGCGAACAACGAGTATGGTAACGACAATTGCGCATACTTTCACAAACATCAGAGCATCTAATATTTGAAATAACTCTTGATTTCATCAAAAATCACTAAGACTGTAGCGACCCTCATTATATCGGTACGGTTATACCAACCCACGTCGATATAGTGAACGTTGCCACAGTGGGATATTTACCCAAACGATAACATTCAGCTGAGATACACGTGAATATAAGACAGAGTAGCGAAGTAAAAGAACTACTGTCTTCATTTCATTCATCATCCACATTTAACATACATGATTCGATTGAATTTAAAGAGCTAAAGTCCACATAATCCATATAGAAAAGTGCTAAGATAAAATTCATAGTTTGTCCAGTTTCATGATAGTTCTAATACAATGCCTCAATTACATACATCAAAATGTCAAAATGTCACAACTAAGCTCCACCAAGCTAGCTACTTCCCCGCGCTCGGAGTCGCTCTCCACGGTCTCCTCCAAAGGTGTGTCATCTACTACACCTGTATGCCGAAGCAAGTAATGAGTCTAAAAGACTCAGCAAATAACACTACATCTATCATCCATGCGCATATCATAGCAGGTTTTACATACACATTACAAGACACAACATATAGCATGTGTGACATTGAAATTAACAACCTATCATGGTATCTCTATAATGAAACACATGATTCATGCTTTCAGATTTCCTAAATTAAAATCTCCTATCACATGCTCTCTAATCATTCCAACACATGAAAGTTCTACTTTCAATTAAGCTAAACATGAAAGCAATCTAGCATGATTAGCTTACATACATGAAAGAAAACATTGTTAACATGGTTACTACTCATTTACACATGCACATAACCATTTTACATGCTTTAAGCTTGCTGTTTTGACATGGTTTAACACTTTACAATCTAACACATGAAAGCTACTTCTCATTCAACCACAACGTGAGAGTAAACATACATGGATGGTTTACACATAAGTAAGGATTGTCCCTAGTATGGATTCTACGCATTCTACACATATAGCACATGATCATAACCACATTTATGTTGCTGTTCTAACATGATTTCAGAACATCATACTATGGATTTCAATTTCACATCTTCACATTTTGGTTTCACATTTTTACACAATTTCAAATTCACATACTCACACATTCACATTTACACATTGTTCACATTCACAATTTTACACATTTCGGATTCACATTCATATTTAGTGTCGTGACACATAATCCAAACTACCATAAGAAGGACGCATCACATCACATACACATAGGCGCCACCTAGGCAATATAGTGACGACTCTTGGACTGCGCAGACCGGAGAACAAGTCTCCACCCTAACTAGTGGTACTTGTCCACCTCCAGGATTTCATCCTAATGCCCTTAGGATCACAACACATTGAACCTTCTCATGGGAATTTTCCATGATACGGTTCCACTGCCCTCTATGGAGCAGTGTCACACGTGGCACAGTCTTACAAATTTCACATTACCGATTTAACACATACTTTTACGCATGACACTCACATCTCATTCATTCTCTCAATCAAAATATGACTCTGTTTTTCCCTAATCATGCCACTACAGATTACAGAAATTAACATTCAGGAAGTTTCACAATCAGGTTGGGTTACACAGAAATTAAATCATTTCACAATGGCATGCATTAATTTCACATTTTTGCATGGAAAAATTCATAATGCATTTTATAGTTGTCCAAATGACCTGAGAATTTAACCACATGCTGATTTCGGGTTAGGACCCCACATAAAAATTTTCACATTTTTATGATCCAAAATGCGATTGCAGAAAATTATCATAAAGTCCCGTATTATTCAAAATTCAATTTATCATGGTGTATAACATAAAAGTTCAGCTTAACAAATCATAACCCTGAACCCAGTGCACACAACACCACAAGAAAAATTTTCCCAGATTTATTTCACAACATACAATTTACTGTGGATTTTTGGAAATCCTACACATACTTCCTATTTCCATTGCAATAATTACAGTAAATCATATGAACACATGAACATGAATAATTTCTTAAATTTGCAGGGTATGAATGACACATATACACATGGGGTAGAAAAATCCAGGGCAATTAATTCCTCAGAAATCATATAGATAGTAGGTAATCGTGCATAACCCTTTTTCCCCAAATGTATTTCATTAATCCAACAATTTATGCCATCCACAGAAAATAACAGAAATTTCCACACACATCACATTAGCTATTTTACATAACATATAAAAATTACACTATATCCTCATGCGTCAATGTCTGGAAAATAATTACTTAAGGCAGAACAGTTCACTGTTCTGCCACGAAGAACTTGGCGGCAGTGTCTGGCCGTTCAAGGAGATGGACGGCAGATCGCTGGACGCACATTGGAGATCTTGGCGTCAAGACATTGACGCCAAGTTCCTTTCTGTGTAGGAACACAGACCGAGCTCCAAATAACAAGAAGAATGGGGGATCTAGGACACGAGGAAAAATGTGTAAAAATAAGAAAACCCTACTAGACATCTACAGGGACGATGTGTGTAGGTTACTTGCCTTTCAAAAACTCTCCAAAGGGATTAAATGGGTTGGTGATGCTCTCCTTGGGCAGTCCCAAGAAGATCCCAAGATTGCCTTCCCCCAGGTTCTTGAGCAATCTCCACAACAGATCGAGGTCGGGGATGCCTTTCTCGATGTTCCAGCTACCTCCTTGTCGTGGTAGATGGCCGGAACAAGCTTCAGATCGCCGGATTAAAGGTTGCAAAGGTGGGGTTTTGCTCACAGCAGTTAGGGTTTTTCCCTATCTCTCAAAAGAGGTCAAGAGAGGGGTTTTAGGGTTGCACTCGGGTTCAGATATAGGAGAGAGGCCAATCCTGTCCCGCAGGGGTTGATGTGAACCCTTTCAGACTATTGGGGACAGCTCCCCAATGGGTGAGCTAGCTTGCTCCCGGAAATCCAGCTCTGCAACGCATGCAGATCAGAGACATTAACGTCCACATCGCTGGACGCTGGACTTAGTGTTGGCGTCCATATGGTTGACGCCGACACAACACAAACGTCCATTGATCTTGACGCCAAGTTGGCCTTCGGCCAGAACTCAAAAACATGCAGAAACCATGCACAACTTATACCTATATACGTGCCATGCATATGTATTATCATGTACACACTACCACCATGCATTCATATATTATTTACAACTAATTATACACATGCATACATAAGTATAAATAGTTAATACATACGTAGATATGTACATCTATGCATACACAACATGAATTATTTACACGAAATTAAAATAATGCAACAAAATTCGAGGGCCTTACAAAGACTATTACAACCACTAATTCGGAGCCAAACACAAGGCTCAATGACATCGCTATATTGAAAAGAAATCCAAAGCAATACTACTAGACTCATTGTACTAGGGTAACTTCATGAGTTGACTTCGGGTCGCTCATCACTCTAGTCTTGTCCCATTGGTACGTATAACGTCATCGTCCGACTTACCTGAGACACAATAACAAATAACGAAGGGTGAGCGATAATGCCCAGTAGGACTTAAATCTCAGGATCAAGCAGGCTTTAAATAATTAATGCATTAAATGGTAGAGTAACTAATAATAGAGCAAGTCATGTAAAGTCAAGAAAGTAATAGCACAAGTAACATGGTTCAAATAGTAGATGAATCAAGTATAGCGCGATGATTAAAGTCAAGTCACGATAGAAATGATAACAATAGCAAGTAATGTGATTGTCGAGAAATAGCAAGCGACATGTATAGCAAGGAGAGAGAAAGTAGTGATGATGTAGAGAGTAAATTACACTTTGATTGATTTTCGTCAATCGAGATGGTATAGCACTTTTGATTAACTTTCGTCAATCAAAATAGTAATGGCACTTTGGTTATCCGTAGATAGCCGAGAGAAAATATAGTACTTTGAATGCGATCAAGTCACGATAGAACGCAATAACTCAAGATAGCAAGTATCAAGTAGAGCAAGTAGAGCGGATGACAAGATAGTGCGTAATGAGATAACGTGTAACGAGATAGCATGTACGAGATAACGTGTAACGAGATAGAGGGTATGGTTACACAACGGTGCACTTGTAGAATACGACAATAGTCACTTCTAGGACAGTAGCCGTTCAGTAACGGTTTGCGATAGCACAGTAATTGCACAGTATGTCTGAACTCCTCAGACTAAAAGGATAATAGTCAGATGTCTAGCCAATACAGTATAGTCAGAACCGGTGCAATGCAGAACACCGTCAATAGCCCCTGCAGGTATTTTCGGGTGGCTCTCTGCCCCCAGGACTAGATTGGAGCCCCTCGGACACTCTCCGTGCCCTGCACAGTATCCATTGGATACAGTAGAGTCACAAGACCCATATTATAGCGCTAGACAGTCATGAATAGTACAAAACAGTAGGAGCCACACAGTTCAAAGAGTACCAAGAGAGTACGAGAGAGATGAGATAGTAGAGTGAACGTGAATAGATGAGCGAGTAGAGTATAGATGAGATCTTATGGTCATTGCACAAGAAACGTTGAGTAACGAGCGATAGTAACAGTTGCACAACACACACGTACAACGTTGGCAGTCAGGTGGAATACACAACCCTTTCGCTGGCCTCGTTAAGCACAGGTCCAGAGGTCCGGCGTGAAATCAAGGTAAGAACGAGAGAAAACTAAGGTTGTTTGGATCTTTTCGATCCTTAAAGGGTATCATAGGTGTTAGGGTACAACTAGCTTGTCGACCATGTGGGAATCCATGGACAGATGAGACTTACGGAGGCCTTGGTCAAGGGGTCACTAGTCCGGCGAAAGGAATATCCGACGGAGAGTTTACCACAAGCCAAGAAAAGTGTGTATATAGAAACAAGTGCCCGACATTCTAGAGGAATTCTAGAACAGTGGAGCGTCAGTAACAGTATTCCCAAACAACGCGAGAAACGAAGACAAGTTCATTTAAAATAGAGCAATTTAAATATACATTATTGCGATAAATTACCAGATACATTATGAGGTATTTTCATGCCAAGTTAAGCCATGTTTGGATGGTTCAAGTGTGTGTGAGTGTAAGAGAAATCATGGATAGAAAGAAGTCGTGTTATTGCATTTTAAGTCATTCAATATAACTCCATTTTATAACATGTGTTTGTACATGACTGTTGACAGAAAGTATATAAACTTAAGAACAATTAAAAATCATGTAATTATGTTTTAACTTTGATATGGCTTGTAAATGCATGTTAATACTTTCTAGAACGTTACTAGAAGAGATCAAACTCACACATGCAATGAACGACACAAAACGACGGAAACCAAGATGCATGCCTTTTAGAAGGCAAATGCAATCCCATCCCTTCACTTCCTAAGGACATAACGCATTGATTTTTCATTCAAATCTCACACATGAATATACCAAATTGAAGCCCTTTGGATGCGGAATCTAGCAAAGAAAACGGCTCGTCAATCTGAGGTCTATAGAAAACGTTATGGCCAATTAAGTGGACAGAGGCAGAAGGTGACACAGTGCCTGTCGCCTTTAGAACATGAAGGCGACCATGATCTTGTCGCCTTCTGAAAAAGACCACGTAACGGCCTGATTTTTGGTATGGGTCACGACCATGATGTTGTCGCTTTATGGTAGCGACGAGTCGACCTGTCGCTACCAGAAAATGACGTTTGGGTTGCTTTTCCTACCTATTTCCAACTCCGACTTGGATTGGGTTTGACAGCTGTGGGTTTGAAAAATCAAAACAAATGCTAGGGTGATCCAAATCGAGTGAAACTACCTTTGTTAGTTAGATGACTTCCAATACTTTCTACAGTCGCAAATAATTGAGAAACAAATGTTGTTTGACTAGGTAATAAAACATATTGTGACTGACTATGTGAATCAGACATAGTGTTAATGTTCAGGCTAATACTATCAGTACAGTCAACAAAAATTGGGGAAACCAGTGCCAAATGAAAGTAGACTCATGAGGTAACAAGTTCTTTGTTGAACACTTGATCTAAAAACGACTCCACAAAGAGGTATGGAACTTGTAACACAAGTCAAGGTTAAACCATGACAGTACATTGTCGAGATCATGCAAGATTTAATTCGTAACGAAGGATGGATAAAAATTAGGGCTTTTAGGGGCAAACGATGCCTAACATCCATCAGTAACTCTAGTTAAAATTTGAGAGCACGAGGTGAGTATACATGGAGATCAAAAATAAAGAAAAGGATCGGGTTCATTATATTTGCAGAACTTCATAAATCAACCAGAAAAGATTGGCTCCATGGAAAAATATGAAACTTGAGGGTTTTGTTCCTAGTACATGGAAGAATCTACAGACGAAATTAATTAGGTTTTGCTCGCGAGAATGCCTACCTTTAGTCATTTTACTCTTCTAGGGCTAGAACTTGAAGAACAAAGGAAGATGCTTAAGAGAGCCTTCTCCCCACGAATTCTCCTCCTCCTTGGCCTTCTCTCCACATCCAGCAAGCCCCAGCAATGTTTCAGGGCCGGCCATGGAGAGTTAAGAGAGTATTTAAGCTAGTGAGGGTTCCTATTCCTACTACTACTCAAATTTCTCTTTAATTACGAGATTTGCTAACTCCTTCTTTCCTTCCTTGCTTTCCAACTTCTATTTGCGTTAGGTTGAGGTCTAAAATCGTGCTAAACCATATGGGGTAGGTTTAGGAATCCAATTCCATCTCAAATTGCTTATTTAATGCATTAAATATCTCTTTTCTATTTAGGTAATAATTTAGTTACGAATTTTAGGGTATTTTCCCATTATTCTTATTTTTAAAATCCTTATTTTTGCCCATTAATTGCTAATGGGTCTATTTAACCAATCCCATTATTTATTGGAATTTATCTTATAGGTTTTCCCTTTTTTAATTAGGGAATAATAGAGTTATAATTTTTATTACATTTTCTTATTTGAATTTATTCATGGGCTATGAGAGGTCCATTGGTCCAAACCCAATAATGGTTATTCATTCCATGATGTTGGAAGTCTCTCCGACATGTTCATTTAATTTATTGGCGCGTTATCTTTCCGTGTTAACAGTTTTCCGACTTAGTTTCTAAATTTGGATAATTAGTCACATTGTGACGTACGCTTGGCCAATCAGATTTTTCGTTGCATGTATTTCTTCGTGGAACACTTAGGAATAATATTTGGGGTTGATTTATAATTTTTAAGAAATTTTTAGATGTGTTCTTGCACATACAATAATAGTACGTATATTCTATTATTTCATTTTAAAGAAATTATTATTTCGAATTTTGAAATACTGAATTTTCCGAGTTGCTACAACCAGACAGGCGTACCTTTTTCATCCCCACCACCACTTATGGATTATGGAGCATTAATGCAAGGACTGGCGCACGCGATGCAGACTCAGGCACAAATGGCAGTTGATTTGCAAGTGCAAGTGCAAGCTCAGGTTAGTAGATAGGAAGTGTTATCCAAGGTGTTGAATGGAAGAATTCATCTAAGAACTTGACTTGGATATAGGTGCAGGCACCTACTCACGAGGCAGGCATTGGAGGTGTGTCGATGATGGAGTGGTTCAGGAGGATGACCCCGCCTTTCTTTAAGGGGGAGAGTGATCCTATCATGGCGGAGAGTTGGCTTTGGGAGACGGAAAAGATCTTTCGTGCTATCCTATGCGCGGAAGAGGAGAGAGTGACTTTAGCTACTTATATGTTGTAGGTAAAGAATAGTTTTAGAAGGATTATGCATGTTGTTTGTGGTGCACCCTTAGACATATCTACCTTCTTTTGCAGGAGCGTGCTGATGTGTGGTGGTCGTCAGTTCTATGCACACAGTTTGGAGATGGAGCTATGGAGGTTGCATGGGCTGAGTTTGTCTGACTGTTTAGGGTGAAGTACATTTCAGAGCATGTGCAGGATCACATGGAGCATGAGTTTCTGACATTGACCCAAAGGTCAATAAGTGTGCTTGAGTATGAGGCTAGATTTGAGGAGCTATCCAAGTATGCACCCCACATTGTGGAAGATGAGTGGAGGAAAGTGAAGAAGTTCATCATGGGGTTGAAGTTGTCCCTCAGGACTAGACTAGTAGCTTTTGGGCATAGATCTATGGAGGAGGCTTTGTTAGCGGAATGCATGCAGGAAGCTGAGATGGAAGTGTACCTGGAGGAGAAGAGGGCTTCTTTGAAGAGGCCTGGATCAGCATTTCAGTGGCAAGATAAGAAGAAGAAGGGCCCAACATTTCAGCCTAGGGCAGTGGTGATGAACAGTCCATCCCCATATACTTTTAAATTAATTACATGCTTATTTTGGTGATAAACAAAACCTGTCAAAAGTTTTCTAACCTTGTTTTATTTAGCCTTAAGCACAAAGAAAGTCAAGCATTTGTGGTAAGTACTTACATACATCATTTCTCAGAAGAGCCATAACGATTCCTTCATTAGCTGTAACGATTCCTCTCAAGTTCAACGATTTACTTGAAAGATTGAATAACCTTGCTGTGTCAAACAAGTCGATGTTATAACGACTCTGTAAGTTATCGTAACGACTCTTCAGAAGTTATAACGACTTGCTCATTATAACGACTCTGTAAGTTATCGTAACGACTCCTTCAGAAGTTATAATGACTTGCTCATTATAACGACTCTGTAAGTTATCGTAACGACTCCTTCAGAAGTTATAACGACTTGCTCATTATAACGACTCTGTAAGTTATCGTAACGACTCCTTCAGAAGTTATAACGACTTGCTCATTATAACGACTCTGTAAGTTATCGTAACGACTCCTTCAGAAGTTATAACGACTTGCTCATTATAACGACTCTGTAAGTCATCGTAACGATTTCTTTAGAGAGTTATAACGACTTGCTCGTCATAACGATTCTGTAAGTCATCGTAACGATTTCTTTAGAGAGTTATAACGACTTGCTCGTCATAACGATTCTGTAAGTCATCGTAACGATTTCTTTAGAGAGTTAAACGACTTGCTCGTCATAACGATTCTGTAAGTCATCGTAACGATTTCTTTAGAGAGTTATAACGCTTGCTCGTCATAACAATTATGTAAGACATCGTAACGATTTCTTTAGAAAGCTACAACGACTTGCATCTCACAACGATTTGATAAGTGTTTCATATCGATTTCTTCAGAATCAGAACGACTTGCCATGTTTCCTAACGATTTCTTATATCATCTGTTATAGAACGACTTGTTTTTTGATAACGATTTCATAAGTTATCATAACGACTTCTTATGACACTCTAGTAATTTGTTCATAACGATTCTCAGATTATCATAACGATTGCATAAGTCATGCTTTTATTAATTAATTGTTCATCTTGATTTAAGATACGTTGAATAGTCAAAGTCGCATCACGTCTGTTTGACTGCCATGCATTTAATAAAGACTGAACGTATCTCTGCACGGATACAGAACATATCTTCCATTCTCGTGTATCCTCTGCATGCATCTTCTAGAACGATAAACTGTCACTACCATATTTGTGTCTATCTGCTCTAACGTTGATTGACATCTGGAAATAGTATAGCTGTCTACCATTAAAGCTCAACCTTGCAGAACCTTAAGGATATACTATCCTACAACATCTGACACAGAAAGAACTACAAGCCAACTAAGAAGATCTCATCACTTTGCGTGCTCCAAAGAACAAAAGACTGTCGACAGGAAGTTTCTACAGATCCTTCAGTCTAACGTACACCAAAGCTGTGAGACAACGGTCATCTCTTCATCCGCATTCAAATTGGAGATATAAAACAAGACGAAGTTCTGAAGACAGATTATTGATCTATGAAGGAGCATTATGACATTCGAGAGAGTCTAGAACTCTGCCACTTTCAAGTCTTCAGAAGATCTCTAGAGCCAGAAATTCTCTCCTTTCGATCTTGGCTCCTAGCTCCTCGTGCTGTGAGAAGAAAAATCAAGGAAGAGCTAGATTAGTTCTGAGAGAGTCCACATTGTGTAGATCTTTGACTCTCAGTGCTTGTAGCTTCAGATTGAGTTTTGTAAAAGCTTGATCTAGGGGCTAGTCATTTCCTTCAAGATTTTCTTGTGTTTTTCCCTTCGGGAGTGAAGGAAGACCTGGTGGTACCAGGGTTGTTGTTTTCCCTTCACGAGTGAAGGAAGAT
>JACBKR010002990.1:0-31708 GCA_014218235.1 Colocasia esculenta | reverse complement strand
ATGATGAATGAATGAAGACAGTGGTCTTTACTTCCGCTACTCTGTTGTATATTCGCGTGTATCTAAGCTGTATGTATCGTTTGGGTAAATGTCCCACTGTGACAGCGCTCGCTATACCGAGTGGGTTGGTATAACCGTACCGGGTAAACGAGGGCCGTCACAGAGATTGGTATCAGAGCGACCGGTTGAGATTGCACATGAATATACCTAAGTCATCATCCCCATTGCATGCTAAGTATGTCCACATGTGTAGAAAACACTAATAGGAAATGAAAGATAGATAAGAAAATGGTTAGAGAACTTAGTAAACTAGCTCTAATGGTGGCTGAAATTGTATTACAGCCATGGCTTCCCGTGGACGACGTGGAGGTGTGCCAGCTCGCGACGACGAGCAGAGGCGTGAGGAGCGGGCGGAGCAGCAGGCCTCGGCCCACAGGGTCCTGTGCTTCCCCCACCACCGCCAGTGGACTATGGAGTATTCATGCAAGGTCTGGTGCAAGCCATGCAGACGCAGGCCCACACCCAGGCAGCACTCCAGGCCAGTTGGAGGCCCAGGTAGAATAATGAACAACTAGTAGTTGCTATTTAATTTGCATGATATTGTGTTTATTGTATATTGTATTGTTTAATGTAGCAGGCTCAGGCCCCAGCTCAGGACCATGGTGGACCTTCCATCATGGAGCGATTCAAGAGGATGGGCCCACCCCTTTTAAAGGGGGAGAGTGATCCGCTAATGGCAGAAAGCTGGATGAGGGAGACGGAGAAAATCTTCCGAGCTATCAGGTGTCCTGATGAGGACAAGGTGACATAGCCACCTACATGCTACAGGTATGCCTTAGTTTATGCTTGTATGTTGTTTGTCAAGTTAGAATTGTTAGTTGGTGCTTATGAAGGTGTGTTGCAGGAGGAGAGAGCTGATGTATGGTGGTCCTCCCTACTACGTATGCGCTTCGAGGACGGAGAAGTTGATGTGGCATGGGACGCGTCGTGAGGCTCTTCCGAGCCAAGTTCGTCCCAGAGCATATCCAGGACAAGATGAGCAAGAATTCCTTCCCTGACGCAAGGATCGATGACCGTCCTGGAATACGAGGCAAGGTTTCTGAACTTCTAAATATGCACCGCATATAGTAGAGGATGAGCGCAGGAAGACCAAGAAGTTAGTGATGGGTCTTTAAACCATCACTGAGGACGAGACTCGTGGCATTCGACCACCGCACGCTAGACGAGGCCCTCAGCGCAGCCTGCAGACAGGAGGGAGAAATGGAGCAATATCTGGAGGAGAAGAAGGCTTCGCAGAAGAGGCCGGCAGCGACATCCAGTGGCAGGATAAGAAGAAACAGGGTACCAGAAACACAGCAGAAATCAGTGGCAGTCAGCAACTCTCAGGACTTCTGTACGTTCCCCCGGTGCGAAGAAAGAGTGTCCCCATTGTGGGAAGACCCATGGAGGTTCCGAGTGCTGGGTTAGTAGTGGGTAGATGCCTAAAGTGTGGGAGCAGCGACCACAAGATCAAAGATTGCCCAAGACTTCAGCAAGGAGCTCAGCGTGGAGCCCCAGTACCAGCAGTAGTAGTGGCAGCCGCGCCAGCTACAGGACGACCAGGAAGGCCTCGAGCCCCAGCTCGAGTGTTTGCGTTAGCTCGTGAGGACGCCGAGCAGGCGGAGCATGTCAACGAAGGTACAATTTTACTTTTCGGTGTGCACGCTCGGGTTTTGTTTGATACGGGTGTGCTACTCACTCGTTCATTTCCGAGAGGTTCGCTAGGCAGTTAGCCCTAGAGTTAGGCATTAGAGTCTGAGGAGTTAGAGGTCCCTTTGTCTGTGCACACCCCTGCGGGTACGGTATCGACTAGGAAGTGCATTCCGTCGTTACCTGTGTGCATGAGGATAGATTCCTAGATGGGTGTTTCTTCTTGCTAAAGATGAAGGACTATGATTGTATCCTTGGTCTGGATGGCTAGAGAAGCACTATGCGTTAGTGGATTGTCGTAGGAAGAAGATTATTTCCGCATTCCTGGTGAGGATGAGTTCTCTCATCCCTTGCCAAAGAACTTAGCGGGAAAGTTAGTTATCTTGCCATGAAGGCGATGCGCATGGTGAACAAGGGTTGTGACGCATTTCTTGCCAGCGTATGCTAGTACCCGATGCTGATGCTGGTTCGTCACTGACTCTTGCAGAGATGATGTGGTGCAGGACTTTCCAGATGTCTTTCTCGAGACTTGTCTGGATTGCCACGGATAGGGAGATAGAGTTCACTATAGAGTTGCTTCCAGGCACCTCTCCTATCTCGAAGGCCCCATATCGGATGGCCCCTGCAGAATTAGCCGAGTTGAGGAAGCAATTGCAAGAATTGCTCGATAAGGGATTTATTCGCCCTAGTGTTTCCCCTTGGGGCGCACCTGTATTATTCGTCAAGAAGAAGATGGGTCACTTCGGTTGTGTATTGATATAGGAAGTTGAACCAGGTGACTGTGAAGAACAGGTATCCCTTACCTCGGATTGATGATCTGTTTGACCAGTTGCGAGAGGCATCAGTCTTTTCCAAGATTGACTTGCGATCTGGTTATCATCAGTTGAGGATTAGGAGTGAGGATGTGTCCAAGACGGCATTTAGAACCCGTTATGGACATTATGAGTTTTGGGTCTTCCCTTCGGATTGACCAACGCCCCTGCAGTTCATGGATCTCATGAACCGGTGTTAGGTGTGTTTAGTCCGTATTTAGATAGCTTTGTTGTTGTGTTTATTGATGACGTGTTGGTCTATTCTCCGGATGAGGCCACACATCGTCAGCATTTGAGGTTAGTCTTAGAGGTTCTCCGTGAGCACAAGCTGTATGCAAAGTTCAGCAAGTGCGAGTTCTGGTTGCGCGAGGTTCATTTTCTCGGGCATGTTATCTCCGGCGGGGTTGTAGGTTGATCCAGCAAAAGTCCAGGCAGTTATGGATTGGGAGATTCCAGGACCCCTTCGGAGATTCGTAGTTTCCTTGGGTTAGCTGGCTATTATCGGTGATTCATTGAGGGTTTCTCATCCATCGCCGCCCCTTTGACAAAGCTGACCAGAAAGGGTGAGAAGTTCGTATGGTCTGAGGCATGTGAGCGTAGCTTTCAGCTATTGAAGGCTAAGCTTACTTTCTCCGGTATTGGTATTGCCTAGTGGTCTAGAAGGCTTTGCCATTTATACAGATGCATCTCAGATTGGTTTAGGCTGTGTGCTCATGCAGCAAGAGAGGGTAGTGGCTTATGCTTCTCATCAATTGAAGGAGCATGAGAGGAACTATCCGACTCATGATTTGGAGCTCGCAGCTGTGGTTCATGCACTAAAGATCTGGAGGCACTATCTTTATGGTGTCAGATTTGAGGTGTTTACTGACCACAAGAGCTTGAGGTATCTTTTCTCCCAAAAGGAATTAACCTGAGGCAGAGAAGAAGATGGATTGAGTTCTTGAAGGACTATGACTTCGACCTTCAGTATCATCCTGGAAAGGCGAACGTCGTAGCGGATGCTCTTAGTAGGAAGAGGTCTTCGCTCCAGCAGGATTGGAAGATGTTGGAGGATGCAACATGCTCTATGACCGAGTTAGAGCCATCGTTGTGTCAGGCTTTTGTAGCTCAGCTATCCCTTAGATCCACAGTCTTGGATGAGGTGATGAGCAGCAGAAGCCGATCCTAGATTGTTAGAGTTAGTGGGTAAGGCGGGCATTGCTCGTGATGAGGACGGTGTGATTAGATTTCAGCACCGTGTTGTGTCCCCGATGTGGTAGATGTCCATGAGCATGTGTTAGCGGAGGCTCATAGGTCGCGATTCTCTATTCATCCGGGTAACACTAATAAGATGTATCAGACCTGAAGAGATCATTTTGGTGGTCCGGCATGAAGAAGGATGTTGCGGATTATGTGTCTAGGTGTCTAGTATGTCAGCAAGTGAAAGCCGAGCGGCAGCGACCATCCGGCCTTATGCAGAGGAGGGATATCCCGTATGGAAATGAGAAGCTGTCACTATGGACTTCGTTTCGGGTTTGCCTCGATCTAGAAGGGGCAATGACTCGATTTGGGTAGTTGTAGATAGATTCTCGAAGACTGCTCATTTCTTGCCTATGAGGAAGAAGCAGTCAGTAGAGAGTTTAGCTAGATTGTATGTTAGGTATCATTAGATTGCATAGTGTGCCGAAGTCGATCATTTGGATCGGGATCCGAGATTTACTTCGAGATTGTGGAAGGGTCTTCAGGATGCGTTAGGTCGGAGCTTAAGCTCAGTTCGGCGTTTATCCCCAGACCGATGGACAGTCCGAGAGGACTATCCAGACGCTCGAGGATATGTTGAGAGCGTGTGTTCTGGATTGGAAGGATGATTGGGAGCGTCATTTACCTCTTGTGGAGTTCGCATACAACAACAGCTTTCATGCTAGTATTGGTATGGCTCCATTCGAGGCGTTGTATGGTAGGCCCTGCAGATCTCCTTTATGTTGGGAGGAGACTGGTGATAGGCAGTTGATCGGACCGAGTTGGTTCAGGAAACTTCGGATAAGATTCAGCTTATCAGGAAAAGGCTTGTTGCGGCGCAGGATAGGCAGAAGAGTTATGCCGACAACAGGAGAAAGGATTTGGAGTTCGAGGTTGGCGATCATGTCTTCTTGAAGATATCGCCTACTCGAGGTTGTCAGATTTGGCAGGCATAGCAAGGTAAGCACTAGGTTCATTGGCCCCTATGAGATTCTCAGACGTTTGGGCAGCACGTGGCGTACGAGCTAGCATTACCCCAGCTTTGGCTAGCGTTCACCCTGTATTCCACGTATCTATGCTCAGGAAGTATGTCCGAGATCCGTCTCATGTGATTAGTCATGAGCCAGTGGAGATTCAGCTAGATCTTTCGTATGTCGAGCAACCAGTAGCCATTCTTGACCGAAGGTCAGCATCTCCAGAACAAGAGTATGCGTCGGTGAAAGTTTATGGTGGAACTTCTCACGTGAGGAGGCTACGTGTGAGGCTTGAGGATGCGATGAAGAAGAAGTATCCCCTTTCATTTGAGTAGTGTCGTTCTAACTTCGAGGACGAAGTTTCTTTAAGGGGGAGAGGGTGTAAGACCCTCGAATTTTCGTCGCATTATTTGTATTATGTGTGTGTATTGTGCTTGTGTATGTATGTACATATTTACGTACGCATTAATTAGTATAATTACGTGTACTTGTGTTTATATTAAACATAAATAATGTGTATTGCATGATGATAGTATGGATACAATACCATATGTATATTGCATGTATATGCATGGTATGCATGGTTTTCTGCATAATTTAGAGTTCTGGCCGAAGGCCACCTTGGCGTCAACCCCGGCCGTTTATCTGGTGTCAGCGTCCAGACATGGACGCCAATACTCTCCCGCGTCCAGCGATATGGACGTCAATTTCCCTGACCCGCATGCGCAGCAGAGCTGCAAGCTTCTGAAACAAGGTATGGCAACCATTGGGGGGATGTCCCCCAACGGCTCTGAGGTGTCCCTCACCCTAGGTGAGTGGAGAGAGACCCTCCTTATTGTCTAAACCCGAATGGCCTCTCCCACTCTCCCTTCACCCTTGTAATAGGAGAAAAAGAGGAGAAAAACCCTAGGAGGGAAAACTGTGAGAAAACCCCATCTTAGCACCCTCAAAATCCGACCCTATTGGACTTGATCTGGAGATCTACTGCTTCAAGAAAGAAGCTGGAGCAAAGGAGAAGCGTCCCCATCGTCCCCTTGCTGTGGAGCTCGTCCAAGAACCCGGAGGGAAGGTGACCTTGGAGGAGTTCTGCAACTTTCTTGGGACTGCCCAGGAGGTCTTCACCAAGCCCTAGATCCCTGGAGGAATTTTTAGAAGGCAAGTAACCTATCTATGATGTCCCCGTATGAGTCTAGGTTTTTCTATGATTTTTATAGAATTTTCCTCGAGTCCTAGACCCTCCCATTCACCCAAGATTCAGAGCTCGGGTCTGTGTTTCTGCACAGACCTAATTCGACGGCAAGGTCCCTGGACGCCCAGATCATGCTTGGCGTCCATCGACCATGCCGCTGACTCTGAGTCAGCGGCCAGAGACCGCCGCCAAGTTCTTCTGGACAGAACAGTGAGCTGTTCTGTCCCTCTTATACATTAACTTTCGTATGTTTTACGTGATGAGGATATATGGTAAACCTTATACTCTATGTATATTGTCCATTGTGGTGTGTGGATGAATGTGGTGTGATGGTGAATGTGGGAAATATTGTATCCCATGAATTGTGAGCATAACTTGTTGAAAATTTTGCAAATCCATGTTCCATGATTAGGATTAGTTGAATGTCTTGGTTGTAGTCTACTCATGAAGATTAGTGGGGCATGCATATGTGTTGCAATTTTGGTAATTCATCCATGCTTGCGAAATTTGCTAATAAAATCCGTTTGATAAAATAGAAGCATGCAAGAATGGTTTGTAGTGACCAATCCATAGATGTATGAATTAGGGTAATTTGTATTCTAAATTCATGCATATGTTAGTAACTTATGTTTAAAACAGTAAGTGGCAAATTGCAAGATGTGTTAATTCCATGTTAACTTAAGTTGTGAATAACATGCAAAATTAGGTGTTTGATTTCTGTAAATCCTATTTAGCTCAGAAAAATCTGAAAAATTGAGGGTATGACCTTGAACCCGAAAACAGCATGTGGTTAAAATTTCAGGTCGTTCGGATCAGTAAATAAAAAGTTATGTATTTTTATGTGAAACGTGATAATCTACGTGTATTATCGTAATGTGATTAGCTATCGTTAAAACCAACTTGATTGGTGAAATTACTGTGTGTCAATCTCCTGAAATTTTGGTAGTGCCATGTTAGGAAAAACAGAAATGTTCATGTGAGTGAGAAAGTGAATGAAATGAGAAGAGTTATGTGTACAACCATGTGTAAAACGGTAATGTGTAAAAGTGTAACTGTGCCATGTGATACTGCTTCCGAGAAGGCAGTGGAGCTGTATCAGGGAAAAGTCCCCCTTAGAATGTTCAGTGTGTTAAGTGACCCTAAGGGCATTAGGGGGAAATCCTGGAGGTGGACAAGTACCACTGGTTAGGGTGGAGACTTGTTCTCACCGGTCTGCGCGCAGTCCAAGAGTCGCCATTGGAATGCCTAGATGGCGTCTATGTGTAATGTGATGTGTATATGTCCTTCTTTGGTAGTTGGACTATGTGTCACGGCACCTAAAATGTGTAATGTGAAATGTGTAATGTGTATGTGTCCATGTGTAAATGTGTAAGTGACATGTGAATGTGTATGTGTAAAGTGAACCATGTGAAAGATGAAACTTGTATAAAGAAAATGTGAAACTAAAAATGTGAAAATGTGTTTATGGAAAACCATGTGAGACATATCTGAAACCATGTGAAATCAGTAAACTCATGTTATCATTATCATGTTTATGTGTGCATAAATGCCTAGAATCCATGTTAGGGATGATTGGTGAAAACGGGCACAAGATAGCATGATTACTTGTTCACATGATATGTTTTATGCGTTATTATAGCTCTCATGTATAGGTTTTCAGCCATGAAACCATATGAAATCAGCAACCTAAGGCATGTGAAAAGGTTTATGTAAGTGTTTAAAAACATGTAAAATCCATGCTAGTTGTGTTACCCTTTCATATGTGCATAATGTTCATGTTGGTAGCTCTCATGTTTTGATTCTTGTAAGATTAAAGTTTTATGTGAAAAATTAAATAGAGAGCATGTGATAGGTGAATTTTGTTCTTCGAAATCTGAAAGCATGATCCATGTATAAAATTGTAAACTTTCATGATAGGTTGAATCTTTAAATCGACTAGCATGCTATGTGTTGTGAATTGTAAATGTGCATGTAGAAACCACTAGGACTTGTACGGAATGTTATGGGTAGTGTTTCTTGCTGAGTCCTTGGACTCACTCCTTGCTACAGCGTACAGGTATAGTTGGTGACACGACACCGCTTGAGGAGACGGTGGAGACGGACTCCGAGCGCGGGACTAGCCAGTTGGAGTTTCTTTGAGATTGTGTATTTCATAAGTATGAAATTTTGAACATTGTATTAGAATATTATGAAAAGGATGTATAAGTGTGGACACTTTGTATTTTATTTCAGCAATTTAAATTATGTGGACCTTTAGTTCTTTAATGTTAATTGCGAATTGCATGTATGTTAATGTGGATGATGAATGAATGAAGACAATGGTCTTTTACTTCCGCTACTCTGTTGTATATTCGCGTGTATCTCAGCTGTATGTATCGTTTGGGTAAATGTCCACTGTGGCAGCGCTCGCTATACCGACGTGGGTTGGTATAACCGTACCGGTGTAACGAGGGCCGTCACAGTTGTGGTGACCTATTGTGCCGTCTCTTGCTGTGCTGGTTTCTTATTGTCTGACTGGATGATGTAGGGCAGCGTGCCTTGTGTTCAGTGTGAGGCAGCACCAGTTTTCTATTCTTTGGCTTTCTTGTGCAAGCATCGTCCCGGTGTGTGTTTCACTTGTGCCTTAGATGTGCTTGGAGGTGCTTGTCGCAGTCTGGTGTGTGGCCCTCTCCGCCTACGTGGCGGGAGCGGTGCCTTGTGTTGTGGGCTTCTAAGAGCCAATATGGTCGTTGCGCTCTTGAAGCTGCTAGGTTTCCTGGTGTTTTCTCTTGGGGGTCGCTGGTGGAGAGTCCACTGCGGTTGACCCTATGTCATTTTATGTCATTGGTGCGGTCGTGTACTGCACCTTGAGCGTGTTTTCGTCCATTGCTTCGTGTCTTGTGCCTTGAGGGTTGGGGCGGTATGGCCTGTCGTGCCCTTCTTAGGCTTGCGGTTTCCTTCGTGTGGCTTTTGGAAGGTCTCTTGTGGAGAGTCATCTCTGTTAGCGATGTTGTTCGGCCATTGGTGCAACTGTGTTGCATCTTGCCGAGTTTTGGTGCTTGAGGTGGCACCATGTGCTTGCGATCAGGTGGTTTGTTCTGTTCCGTCTGGAGCCTTGGTGCATTGTGTTGCACCTTGGGTGGCTCCTGGTGCTTGTGTTGGCACCGTGTGTTGTGCTGTGTCCCTAATCGTAAGCTTCGTGCGTTACTTCGCGAGTTTCCTCGGTGTTCAAGGAGTTGAGCTTTCCGCCTCTGGGACACTTTGTGCTGGCCATGCCTTGTGGCTATACCGTTACCACTATGGGGTGGCTGTTTTGCTTGTCTAGGTAGCCCTATGGGTGGTACGCCAGGCTTTGGTCGTGGCCTGTGTCCCGATTTTCCCCTCTCACTTTGGGGAGCGAGTGTGTCTAGTTGTGGTGCCCTGCTTCGGTTGGGTCCCTCTGAGGTCGATGTGCTGTCCTCGACCTCTACAGTTGTTTCGGTTCCCGTGAGGTTTGCTGACGTCTTGAGATGCCTGGCTTTGCCAACCTTAGACGTCTTCCCCAGTTTTACCTCTGCGTGTGTGCCTTTGGAGCGTGTGGTTTAGTTTTCTGAAGCTCCACAATTTTTGTGTGTCCTTGTCGGACCACGAGGATGATCTAGGTGAGATTGAGTGGTGCCGATGGACACTGTCCTGCGTGCCGTGGTGAGGTGCCAAGTTTTGGCTTCACCTCTGATGTCTTTCGTGTTTCCGTCATGGTGTGCCACATTGGGGAGCATGTAACTCCTAGTTTTGTGGCTCCGCGTGCGCTGTGTGTCCTGGTCGGACCACGAGGATGATCTGGGTGAGAACTAGTGGTGCCGGCGGACACTGCCTTGCTCGCCATGATTTCTCCACGTGCGTGTTTTCCACTTGGTTTTGGGTCACCCTCAAGAAACTCTTGTTGGCCTTGCCGTAGATGCTAGCTGTTGCTAGTTGTGCGGAGCCATTCAGCGGAGTCTTGTGGATGACCTCTTGGCATTTTCTTAGTTTGCTGTCAGTAGCTGCGTCCTCTGTCTAGTCTTTGGCGATAGAGTGAGTTACTGCTCGGTTGGTCTTAACGGCGTGGTCTGTTGAGGGCTCAGTCGCGTGGTTTTCGGCTGTTTCAATTGTTTCTGGTTGGCTTGGTGCGTGCCACGCCTGTGGAGTTGTCGACATCTGCTTGTGTGCTCTACGCCATTGTTGTGCGCCCTGTGAGCCATCGGATGTCTGGTTAGGCACTCCCTTTGTGGCAAGGTCGTGGTGGCGACCACTGGGCGACTTAGTGGTCCCTTTGCACCTGTTGTTTTCTCCGACCGGGTTTCGCCCTTAATTTCGAGGACGAAATTTTTTTTGTGTGGGAAGTATTGTAACATCTCGGGCTTTCCGGTTTTTCCCATGCGCGTGTTGGATGACTGGCCACCAACGTGTCTGGGCTGGGCGACGCGTCAGTGTCACGACGGTGGTGCCCATCGCGATAGTCATCCCTGTTGCGACTGCTTTCTGCGTCGCGTTCTTGTCAGCCCGGTCAATGGGTCGCGACTACTTTTCCCTCTTTGGTCGTCTGACGCCTATCAGGGTGGCAGGCATGGCAGACTGACCTGTCAGGTTTTCGCGGCATCCCTGGCGGACGCGTTCTAGTCACGGTGTGGGCGGCGCTGTGTTAAGGTAGTTAACGTGACGCCCCGCCCCACCCTGTCGCGTCTTGGGGGCCGGAGGCTAAAAGCCTTGGCCAGCTTCCCTTTCTTCCCCTTCCCCTTCCCTTCCTCCTCTCCGAGCAGGGAAGTCTTCTTCTTTCTCCTTCTCCGGCGTTTAGAGCTCGGTGGCAGTGCCAGCGGCTCGTGGTGGAGCGGCGGAGTGGCGAGTAGCGAGGAGGTGGCAGCTGTGGTGTCCTGAAGACCCCTTTTTGGGGTTCGGTTCGTCATTTCTGTATGGATTTCTTGTACTCTTTCCATTCCAGGCGATTGGGAGCCCTCATGTGTGAATGCATGCTTTTACAACTTTCCCCATGCTCCCCTCCCCATTGTGTGCATGATTGTAGTGTGTGGGCGACCCCGGGATGTAGCATCCCTGCGGTCTACCTCCCGACTGATGTCGCGACCACAGTGCACGCCGCGACATCAAAGGAGGTGTCGCTCAGGTCGGGCGCGACCTTATCGTAGTGCAGTTGGACGCCGCGATAAGGATCATGTCGCGACGCGGTTTCCTATCTCGACAAGGTTCTTGTCGCGACGCGCTGCCCCGTCGCGACTGGGTGATTGTCGCGGTTGCCCTTCCCGCCGCGATGGTATCGCAACGGGCTAGGAGGGCACGATAGCACCTAGCTTGCCTCAGGTGTTTTCGTAGCCGCGGTTGGCGTGTCGGTGTGTGCCCCAGGGCAGGGTTGCCCTTAGGACCTTTTGGTAGGGAACGTGGCAGGTTGCCTCCTGGCGTTCAGTGACCGAAGGTGACACCTTCGTGGCCGTGTCCTAGCGGCAGTGCTAGTAGGCTCGCGTCTGTCTAATAATTGATTGTCTGACTGTCAATCAATTATTAGAAGAGCGATGGTTTTGTTCTGTCTGGTGGTGTTCCGATTTCTCGGGACGTGCTGTGTGCTCCGGCATTGGCCGACGGCCCTTCTGGGGGTTTCCGGAGGGGGTGCCGTGCGTGCCTGTGCCTACTGGGCTTGTCTTGGTTATGAGCCAGCTGTGACGGTTTCTATGGTGGTTGCCCCACCAGTTCTTTGTTCGCTCGGTGCTAGGCACTTGAGGGCTTGTCTGCGAGACAGGTTGTTACCGTTCCTGGGACCCCCATCCTCGCGAGCCTGTTGAGGATGTTCTACGGGCTACGAGCATGCTCGAGTCGACAACTTAGTGTGGTGGACTTGTAGCAGAGGGGAAAACAGTGGGGACAGTGGCGTAGAGTTGCTTGTGGAGCTCCCTTTGCTGTGTCTGTGTCGCCGAGGTTGTTGTGGCGCTCTTTCAGTGTAGACCAGCTAGTCCTTCTCATTGCCTCACTCTATGGTGGTTCCGGAGCCACGTAGGGAGGGTAGGCGTGGGGCCGTAGCTCGGCTGGGCTGCGGTAGTTGTATTTGTTCTTTGTTGTGACTCGCTAGCCTCACTCTACATAGGGAGGTCGTAGGTAGGAGTCAGCGGCTGGCGAGCAAGAGGGGTGGACTGTGTGTCCATTTCTTAGCTACCTGTGGCAGTGGTTGGTTGCACTTTGTTTTGACGAGTTTCTCACGTTGTTCCTAAGTTAGTCTCGTCGCCCTAGCCTGCACGGTGGTTGTAGCCTAGCCGTGTCTAGTTTCGTGGGCTCTATTGGTTTGGCCTTGTGGGCCGTGTTTAGTGGCTTCGCTCTGTGGGTTCTCTCGGGGTGTCTTGTGTAGACACCCAACCACTGGTTTTGTAAACCGTTCCTTGGTGCCATCCGTGGTGGTACTGTAGGGTGTAGTTCCCTGACCTTGTGGCGTGTCGAGCTGCAGGGTGGTTCCGCTTGTGGGCCTTCGACCTTATGGAGGTGTGAGGTGGCCGTGCCTGTGGTGAGATGTTGTTCTCACTGGTTGCTCAGTGTCTCTCGTGGTGACACCTGGTTGTTCCTTCCCGACCTCGGGGAGGTCCGGGATGTTGGTGCTTATGTCGTGAGACTCTGGTCTCACCTGGTTGCTCGGTGTTCCGTGAGCTTCTTTGTCTCGGCGGGTGTGTGCCGAGAGTTGTTTCCGCATTGTGTTTGACTCCACTGGTTCTGCGAGAGTCGTGTTGGGCGCGACTCTGGTTGTGGGTCGTGGCATTTTCTATTCCACTGCCTTGTAGTACTCTGTGGTAGGTGTTTCTCGCTTTACTGCTTTCTATAGTAGTTTTACTTCTGCTTTTGTTGGAGTTCCTACTACTCTAGCTGGTAAGGGACTGGATATCCCTACTGAGCTTGTTCGCGAGGCTCACCCCCCTACTCTCTTCAGGTAGAGACTTGCTGTCGCAAGAGTTCATTGCTAGACGGTCGTGGTGGTAGTTTGTACGCCGTGCATTGCAGCAGTGTGAGTTGTGAGCGTGAGCGCTTGTACTATGAGTTGAGAGTGGTCTTTCTGCAAGTCCTCAGGGTATGCCCCTTAAGAACTGCACCTTTCTTTTTGTACCTGTACTTTTATTTGAGACATGTTGTACATAATTTCCTTATTAATGTACGAACTTTCTTGTTATGTTATTTGAATCCTTTGCTTATCTCACTGGACTAAATTCTACCCTTTGGGCCTTCGGATCCGTGGGTGGAGGCACAAACATCGGGGTCCCTGGCGGGGGGTCCGGGAGGTCGGGTCGTTACAAAGACTACATCCATGTCCATGATCATGACCGGTAGAATGTGCAAATTGTTCAAGAGGGTGGGTTGAGGATAGCTTCATAGCAAGCATGGAGGAGTTGACAGAAAGACACGAGACAAGGCGCTGGCCAGAGAAGGAACAATGTCATTTGAGAGAAGATGGGAACTAACGCGACAGAGAGAATCATCCACACTAGACAACAATTTTGCGACCAAGAACTCCTTCATTTCTTTTTAAGGGTGGCCATATCTATTATAAAAGGATGAAACACTTGCAAGTCATCACACTTACCCTTTGGAGTGAAAAAGTATTCATGAATAGAGCGACCTTCTTGCTTGAGAGAAATAATTTCATCGTAGAGTGTATAGTCAGAAGACATTTTTTTCATCAGAATACATTTCGCATAATGCATCCCACATTTCTTTTGCAGTACCAAGGAAAAGAAATTAAAGCTCACTTGAGGCTCCATGCTATTTAGAAGTAGAGTCATCATAAAGTAATCATCGGACTGCTACATGGAGAACTTCACCTTCTCTATATTGTCTAATGGAGGGGAATCTAGATGAGAGATCCTCCTTTGAGAAAAACATAGAAACCTGAATGCATGTGACCAGAGGAGAAAGTTGGAACCATTCAACTTCATTGTCATTTCGAGGGCTGAGGTAGTCATCTGTCCATCTAAGGGAGTAGATGGGGAAGCCGTCGCAATAGTTGTTAGATAAAGAGAGAGACCCCAGAGTGAGCAACAGTCACAATCTTTTGGGGCATCATGCGTCCATCATGTGGAGACTGCACAGAGGTGACTTTGCTAGCGTGCAACAGTGGTCTCCCGCAGCCACGTCCATCATGCGGTGGCGAGACACTATGCACGACTATGCACCCTTCCCCTATGCACACCACTATGTGCACTCCTGTGCATGCTCCTACATGGAAGAAGCCACACCCACTTTTGTGTGCTCCTATGTAGGAGAAAAGGTGAGCACTCCAACATGGGAGAAGCTACATGCGAGGCTGCGTGGCCTTCTCATGGTCATGCAGTCCTCCTCATCGATGTGGTCTACAAAATAAACAAAATAAAGAAAAAGGGAAAAGGAGAAAGAAGAAAGGAGAGAATGGAGATGGTAGCATTTGGACAGGATCAAACCTGCTCTGACAACATGTTGAGAGGAAAAAGGGAAAAGATTATTATTCCATAAAGCAAAGGCTCCTTATGTGATGCCCTGACGGGGAATATCGGAGCAGAAATATAGTTAAATAAATAGTATAGAGCGATAAATAGACGCATTTCACAATTTGGAATAACGCCAAATAAAATCCAACTTCATTAATAACTCCTTAAATCATCTATCACATTCACTAATCAGAGCTAAAACTAGGGCCCAGAGTATTTTATTCAAATCCAAACTATTACATATTGACTAACTAATAACTAGCTAACAACTGAAAAGCATTGGTTGACGTAAAGTTGGTCACTCTTGCACATCCTCGTCCCCTTCCTCGTGAGTGTGGTAGCCCCCATCAGACTCACCTGAAACACATGAAATAATTAGCGCAGAATGAGTGATAAACATCCAGTACGACTTAATATCTCATGTAAACAGGCATGCTTTAAGTGATTAATGTCTTGACAAGTAGGATAACTAGAGATAAAGATCAAGCATAGTCAAGAGAGTAGTGTCGCATGATAACGAGAAAATAATAGCACTTTTCATGAGAGTATAGCACAACAACATGAAAATGGATTGACCATATAACGAAATAGCATGTAACGTTTTCACAAAGGTGCACTCGTAAAGATATCACTTTTGTCGAGCTTCTTGACAACCGAGAGAATATAGTATAGTGATTGATTGTCATAGATTAAATCTTGATAGTATAAAGAGCACTGAATGTAATGCCGATATCCTGATCATTGAACTCCCATGGGCAAATAGCACTTTTCGGGCGCATCTTCCAGGACCAGATCGAGCCCTATTGCCTAGCATTGGTTATGTTCATTATCTTAGATAATCAAGTGTATGGCCAAATAGAGTACCAACAATAGAAGAGAGTAATTGACGAAAAGATGAGAGTATAGAGAGAACGTGAACAGATGAATGTGTAGAGATAGTAGATGAGAACATAGTCAAAATCGTAAAACAACGATAAACAGGCGATAATAACAGTTGCACAACACTCAGTCGTGTACCGGAAGTCTGGTAGAAGTCAGATCCACCCACTAGCCTTGCTACGAACACATGCCAGACATCCAACGTGATATCAAGGTAAGAGAGAATACACTAAAGCCATTGGATCGTGCTGATCCCTAAAGGTATAATAGGTTTTGATGGTACAACTAGCTCGTCAGCAATGGACGTCCACCAAAACCAAGGAGACTTACGGAGGCCTTGACAAGGAGTTCCTGGTCCTGTCAGGAGTATTCCCAACGGAGAGCTCGTCCAAGCCAAGATAGAAGTGTGTAATGAAACAAGTTGTCCGCCATGCTTCGAGTGCTCAAAGGTAGAGAGACGTGATAGCGGTGCTCAAAACTCACGAATAAAATGAAGACAAGTTCATTTAAATAATAGGGAAATTATATGAATAGCTGCACTTAATTACCAGATATATTGTTGAGTATACGTGATAAGGTTTCATGGCAAACATTTAAGTATAGTGTGTGCATGTGTAAGATAATCATGATAGCATATGATAGTTGTGCATAAGGCTTTTATTTAAATAGAAAACATGTAAATAATACTCATTATTCTCAACAGGTCATTACTGTTCACAACAGTGTAATTTAAGGGTTAATTAGTGATTAAATGGCATAATTAGCATGGATTGCATGAATAATTAGGTTCTGTCTGACACAGTGAAATCACGATGGTCAGGTCAGTCACGTTCTTATAACAGTAATAGGTCAATTGACAGATGCTCTAAACGCGATGTGATGAACGGTCGCCATTAGGGCAATCGATCCATGAATGCGGCGTCAGGGTCTATCGCATTCTAGACAATCGGTACGGCCTGGAGAATGCGTCGAGTCAAGCCGTCATGTTCATGATGCAATGCGCTCCTCTGTCGCGACCCTCCTGAGAATCACGACAGGTCGGACCGTCGCGTTCTTAGAGGGTCTGGCCGAACCCCCAAGGTGATCTGGTTAACTTGGGATTTCGGGCCAGTCCTCCATGGACTTGATACAGGGCCATTCAAAACTCAATATAAAATCATATACATGTCCAAAAATTCTGAAACTAGTTTTAAATGAAAATAGACATGCAGATGTATCAACAATAACGAGTAATTAGAAAATAGGCATGGGATGGACATGCTTTAATTAGGTTACATTTCAGTGACCTAAAAACATACACAGTGATGGAATCCGATTCAATTTGTATAGGGGCATGATAGAAATTAGGGAAAATAGGATCATTCGAATCCTAACATCATGGAGCATGTATGATAAAATTTGTAAGGCACGAGATCAAGTGTATACATGGATTGAATACAAACAAGTGGGTTCGGGTACATGTTCATGACAGGTGTAGCACCCAAGAAAATTAGTACTTAAAAATTTGAAATAATAATTTCTATAATATCAAAATAATAGAACATACGTACCACTATCGTATATGCAAGAACACAACGGACAATTCCGTAAAAATTCTAATTCAACCCCAAACATTATTCCTAAGTGTTCCACCAAGAAATTCATGCAACAAAAAATCCTATGGCCAAGTGTACGTCACAATGTGACTAATTATCCAAATTAGGAAACTAAGTTGGAAAACCGTTAACACAGAAATATAACATGATTACAAATTAAATAAATATGTTGGAGAGACTTCCAACATCATGTATTGATGACCCATTATCGAAATTGGGCCAATGGACCACTTTTGCCCCAAGAATAAAATGGAGCCAGAAAAAATACCCAGAAATTCGTAACCCTAATTGAGCTGAAATTAGAAAGAGGCAATTGTTAGTTATGAGTGTCCTCAAGCCAATCATAACTTGTACAATCTTGTTCTTTGATAATAATAATAAGGCTTTTATATTCATTTTGTGTAATTCGTTTATCGTTTCATTATGAAGTGCATGAATATACGCAATGGATATTAATTATGATGAGATCATAACAATGAGATTAATATCCTTTAAACGTATATTCTTAATTATTCCTAGTCGGAGGATATTCGAGAAGGACAACGGATATCCGGTTAGACTAGTACAGGTTGCACCTGCTCATATGATGAGGGTGACTGGTCTCATAGTCACTTGTGTGCAGACACTAAGGTGAATCTGTAGGTGCTCATTGGAGAATGAGTTCACTGAACTGATCCGTTATGAATCGCTGGATGGTAATATTACCTAACTATCAACCAGCTAGATTCATTGTCACAGTGGCGTGATTGGTCCTTAGACCTGAGACACCAAGGACACCTTGTCGGTGGACTTCTAGATTTTGACCTTAACTTATAGATCTCTAGCCATGGGGTCTTAATCAGTTAAGTGTTCGGATCTAGCGGAATACCTTCGAAGGTGATTGTATGGTCAACATGGGATCGCTCGCTCTCGGTAATAAGAGAGTGAATGCTCTAGGGAAAGATGCCTGATAGTCCCTGGCCAGGGCATGACTACTTATCAGAAAATGAGTTTTCTGATATTATTATGCGGCATCTAATCCAAGTGAGTGCGCGTAATAGGGTTTGGCAGTTGACCATACCCTAAGTGTACTCGAGAGCATTGTACGAGCGAAGGATTATAGTCACATGGTATCTGTTGACACAAAAGGTTCCTTGAATGGGTTGCTGAACCCAATATTTTTCAGGATCAAGTGGTGTTGCTTGGCACCCAACTTGATTGGAAGCCTGGTCAATTATCGTGAGACGATAATTGATTGTGTAATTAATTAATATGAGATATTAATTAATTACAGTAAGTCAATAAAGAGTTATTGGGCTTAATGGGCTGAAAATTGGACTAGCACTTGGGCCTAGAGGGTCACACGCAATAGAGTTCCGAGCAGACTGGGCAAGATGGTCGTTATAGACAATAACTGGGTTTTTGTGAAAAACTGTAGTGTCTATAAATATACGTGGAGAGTTAAACCAGGCCCAAGCTCCAGGCTCTCTCCCTGGCTGCCACCTCCTCTCTCTCTCCCTGGGCGCCCCCACCTTCTCTCTCTCCTCTCTCTGGCACATGGTGGAGTTGAGATCTGGGAGACGCGTGGAGAACCAAGAGATCCCGTCTGTGTCCGGAGCTCGTGTGGATACGTCTAGAGGCTGGACACTTGAACGGCTTGAAGCACCAGTGCCTCCAGTGCCACATCCTCCCCGGATTCGGGAGTTTCGCAACCCCGCAAAGTTAATGATCGGATCTTCCTATGCGTGGGTTCTCCATTTTTATTCGATTCCGACCGCCGGCAACGATATCTACCTGAGGGAATCGCGTTTCCGCTGCGCTCTGTATGATTCCTTACAGTGGTATCAGAGCCAGGTTGCTGGCTCGGTCGGAATCGGCGTCATATGAATGTCATTTTATGCGTTTTCATCGATTCACGTTCTACATGAATCCCTAATTTTTACCTCGTTCTTGGGTCGCACATGGATGTGCACTTCCCGTTTGGGACATGGAAGTTGTTCCTGGTACCAAGGGCTTCGTGAAGAACCCTTCGTGGTGTCGTTTGGCCCTCTGTAGAGGCCACACGACCCTCTGCAAGATGCCTTCGTTGTGCAGGTTTCGCTTTCTTGGACAGTCCAAGATGGGGCGATTTTTGCAGGTTTTTTGGGTTTTTCGGGGATTTCTGGGCGATGGGAGGCGGTCTCGGCGCCGCCGGCGCCGTCTGCGGTAACCGGGGCGGTGCGGGGGCCGGTGGGCGGCGGCGGCTAGGGTTTCACCCTAGCCGCGCGCCCCTCTGTTTGGGCGGAGGGGGTGACCCCGCGCCGCTTGCGGGTCGCCCGCGAGTACGTCGCGGGCGGACCCCCCCGGTCCCGGGCTGGCGGATCCGATCCGCGCCGAATCCGACCGGACCGGATCCGCCAGACCCAAACCCCTTCCCATTTTTTAGTTTTTTAAATGGTTTTTTAAATTGTTTAAACACCAGAAAAATTCTTAAAAAATTCTAGAAATTTCTAAAATTAGTTTTAAGAGCTTTTAAAATTGTTTTAGCTCTTTGTAAATTAATTTTCAGATGCTTGACCAATATTTAATTAGTTTAGGGAATTCTAAAATATTTTTAGTTATTTCCTACCATCTAATTAATACATGTTAATTAATTTAAGAATGTGATTCTTGTCAAATTATTAACAATAAATTTTGGCGGATTCATGCAGCAACGGTGAATGGCGTTTATCTAATGTTGATTAGATGTTATCCATGTTAGCTAAATTGTTTAGTTAAATGGTTTTCAAAATATAATTATTATATTTTTGAAATAAAAGTTATTTCAGAAGTAATTATGTGATAATTGCTTATTGATGCATGTTATGTGTTGATGTGTGGATGGATGATCATGGACTTAGATATCATGTGATGATGTTTATGTATTATGGCATGTGATGTAATTTATGAGGACTGCGTGCCTCCCTCTCTTCCTCTTTTAAATCTGGGTTGTACATTCTATCTCCCTCCTATTATGTACTCCCCTTGACTTGTTCAAGGTTTCTTATTATTATCTGATATATATATTTATGGGCCTGCGAGCCCAATTTAATGTTACTTGTAATTTTAAGAAGCGGATTGGCGGAGATGGAGGAGAGTACCATGCAAGGCCTTCCTGGAGATAGAATTACATCAAGCAAAAGCATTCGATGCGGGACTGCCATATGTTTGCCATGTTTGTGGCTTACCAACTGGCTCTGGTAATGCCACTCTAGGTTAAAGTCCATGATCATCCATTGTTTTTCTTCATATATATGATATATGTGGAATGTGATATGATATATATAATTAAATATATGATATTCTAAATTCTATATATCAATAGCACGCAGATATAGAGACCAAGATAAAATATGTCAAAATCCCTCCTCGTTCAAACTTTAAGCCGTAGCATAATCATTTAGAATGAATTATGTGGCTCTCCATCATTATAGTTTTAGGATTGCCATTAGATCGAGCAAGTTTGTTGTGCTATCCACAAGGCTTGTCAAATCTGATGACAGACTAAAACTATGGCATGGTGATGCCTTAAATGGGGTATAGGAACGGTGTAGCTTTGTTGTGCTATCCACAAGGGCTACATCCAAATCTATGCTCGTTACGTAATGATGGTACTACTTAGACTAGATTTAGTGACTTGTTGTGCTATCCACAAGGTCATTATAATTCAGGGGCCAAAATAAGATCAGATATTACAAGAGTTGCAAGTGTCAAGAGTTGACCGCTTTCAGATCATAGTATGGTTTGTTGTGCTATCCACAAGATCATGCTATGAGTATGTAAGATTCTGATCCCCACTAGGAGACCGTCGGAGTCTCCCATTCTGTATATCTGAGGGTTACACATTCTGTCGAAAAATAGTGGAAGCTAATCTTGATTAAAGTCCTAATCTAGATTTAATTATTATTATGAACATCTGCTAATTGTGTTTACATTTCCTTTATAGGCAAAAATGTCGTCAAGTAACCCACTATGTGGCATACTGGATGCCAACAAATTGACAGGCCCGAACTACTCGGATTGGCTCAGGAACCTGAAGATTGTCCTCAGGTCTGAGCGCATTGCCTATGTCCTCGAAGGTGAGATCCCCGCTGAACCACCTCTAGATGCACCTGAAGGGAAACACTTGAATTTGCGAAGTGGAAGGAGGATTCCACTCTAGCCCAATGCTACATGCTTGCCTCAATGAGCAATGAGTTGCAAAGGCAGCATGAGAACATGGATGCTAGATCCATCATGCAGCACTTGCAGGAGCTCTTTGAAGAGCAGAACAGGGTGGAGAGATATGAGATATCCAAGGCCCTGTTCAGAGCTCGCATGGCAGAGGGGTCTTCAGTACAGACTCATATGCTAAAGATGATAGAGTGGATTGAGAGGCTTGAGGGCTTGGTTTTCCTCTTGACAAGGAACTGAGCACGGACTGTTGAACCACTCTCTATTTGTTCTTGTATTTGGTGATAATAAAATTTATGATGTAACTTAAATTGAATATTTTGTTTCATCTGTGTCGCATCAATCTCATAGCAAAATGCTGAGTCTCACATTGATGCAATATGGCGCACTAAAATGATAAAGTCGATGTCTAATTCATATACATCGATTTCTGTTTAAAGTGCCAAAGTAACAAGCGCTACAACGATTTGCTAAGAAATCGATGCCATAACGATTTCATAAAAATGTTCGCAACGATTTCTTCTGTAAGCGCAACGATTTGCTAAGAAATCGATGCCATAACGATTACATAAGTGTTTGCAACGATTTCTTCTGTAAGCGCAACGACTTGCTAAGAAATCGATGCCATAACGATTTCATAAGTGATCACATCGATTTCTTTACTGATCACAACGATTTCTTCAGAAGATCATAACGATTTGCTTGCATAACGATTTCATAAATAATCACATCGATTTCTTTATAAATGAGCAACGACTCTTCACATAACGATTTCATAAGTCATGCTCATAACGATTTCTTCATGGATTCTGATCAAACTCAGATTGCCTTTATATTTCAAATATGTTTGGCGCTTAAATGAAAAGTCAAATATCTTCTTACAAAAATCTGTATGCATAATCATGTCAGAAAAAGATAGGACCTACTAATTTTAGTATGATTAGCAGAATTGTTTATCATAAAACACTTTTTTATGCTAACACTTTCTTCTATGTGTACAGACCTCGAAGACCGTCAGAGTCTGATTAAGACAAATGAAGAGGAGATGAGCAACGGCTAGAAATCCAACGGATCTCTTCAACGGATCCATTCAAATTGATCATATAAAAGAAGAAGCTTAGCTGAGGAAAAGCAAGACCCTTTTCCTGAATATCTTTGAAGGAGTGTACAACTGTGAGAAGAACCTCAACGACACATACACTCAAAGAAAGAGAGAAAGAGCCTGAGCCCAGAAGAAGCACTCAAGCTTTGAAGCATCTCAAGCGTTCAAGCATTCAAGCACTATTGCTTTCTTTTCTCTCTTCTGTTTCTCTCCGAGCTCATTGTATATCTAGGGAGAGTCTGGGACTGTGAGCTTTACACAAGTGTTTATCTTGTAAAGCTTCTCGGTTTGATCTTTCTAAGAAAGATCCTTGTCCAGCTGTAGGACTGTATACAGTAGATAACCCAGCTAGGGGTTTGTGTCTAGCTGAACCAAACTGGGGTTTGTACCAGTTGTTAACCTAGCTAGGGGTTAGTGTCTAGCAGAACCGCAATGGGGTTTGTACAAGAGGTTGGCTTCTTTACCTGTAAGAGAAGTGGGCTGCCTTCTTGCCCAGGAAAGAGAAGAAGACCAGCTGGGGCTGGGTGTTGTAGTGTCCTTAAGGGGGACTGTACCCTTGGTTAGTGAAATCCCAAGAGGTTGCTTGGGGACTGGACGCAGGACTTCCATGTGGGAAGGGCCGAACCAGGATAAATTCCTTGTGTCCATTGTGTGATTGTTTATTTGCTTCCGCACTACTACTCTTTATCACACTAATCTAACCAACCTTCAAGTGTTAATTTCTGTTTTAAGTTTCTATTTCAGATTTCGGAAAAACCTATTCACCCCCCCCCCTCCAGGTTAGCTTGCTTCCGTACCAAAAGGCCAACAAGTGGTATCAGAGCGAGGTTCTCTGATCTATCAAGAAGATCTAACGATCTTAGAGAAGATCCATGGCAGCTCAAGGATATGCTGAAGGTCAATCAGTCACCAGACCTCCATTCTTTGATGGAGAGGACTACCAATATTGGAAGATGAGAATGGAATGCTTCATTCGAGGCACAGACTTTGATCTATGGCAGGTAATCGAGGTAGGTGATTATGTTATTGTTCCTATTCCAGGCACTACTGCCATTACAGCAGCAGATAAAAGTAAATTATCTTTAAACTTTAAAGCTAAGAACTACTTATGTTGTGCTTTATCCAAAAGAGAATTTAGTAGAGTATCTGCATGTAAATCAGCTAAAGAAATATGGGATAAACTGCAGATAACTTATGAAGGAACAGATAAAGTAAAACAAACTAGGATAGATATTCTTGTCTCACATATGAGCAATTTAAAATGCTTCTAAATGAAAATATCACTCAGATGTATAATAGATTTTCGAGCATAGTAGTTGGTTTGAGTTCTCTTGGTAAAAATCTTTCTGATGAGGAAACTGTTGAAAGATACTTAGGTCCTTAACTCTTTCATGGACACCTAAAGTAACTGCTATTGAAGAAGCCCATGACTTAACCAAACTTTCTATTGATAACTTAATAGGTTCTCTCATGGCACATGAAATAAATATGGAGCGATTGTCTGAAAGCTCATCTAAGAAGAAATGTACTAATGCTCTTAAGGTTGTAGCTGCTCCTTCCACTTCTTCTTCTAGTTCCCAGGATGCAGATTCTGAAGACTGTAATATGGATGAAGTATTGTCCAAGCTTCAGAAGATTTTGAAGAAGAAGAAAAATGGATCAAGAAGAATTCAAAGGAAAGAGAAAAAGGAGAATGAACCAGTCTGCTATGAATGCAGAAAACCTGGACATCTGAGACCAGACTGTCCAAGGCTCAAGAAGATTGGTCAAACTGATAAGCCCAAGAAGCAGCACAAGAAATTTAAAAGAAAAGCCATGGAGGCTGCTTGGGAAAATGATGAGGTCACAAGCTCAGATTCTGAAAAGGAGCAGGTAATCTAGCCCTCATGGTGGGACTAGATGAGGTACATTCTGACTCATTTTTTAATTCTTGCACAGATTCAGGGTCAGAATCAGAAGACTTAGAAGAAGTCTTTAATGAACTATTGAAAAACATAAAAATGTTGTAAAAGAATTAAAGAGTCTGAAAAACAACACTATTTGCTTAGAAAACACCATTCTGATCTTAAATCCGAACTGGAGCAACTAGAAAAACAATTAAAGGATAATAAAGATAATATTTATCTTTTGAATGAAGATTAAAAAATAAGGACAATGAAAAATTAGAGTTAGAAGAAAATTTAAATCTCTAACTGAAGAAAATCTTTATTTAAAAGAATCAGTTAGAAAATTAACTAAAGGGGAAAACATCTTTAGCCCTATGTTTAAAAGGATCAAAATCTGGAATATAAACAAGGGCTTGGATACATACCTCTAGAAAAAGAAAACAAACAATAATTCTAGGAAATTATCCATTACCAAAATTTGTAAAAGAAACCAAGTTGCCTCAGAAAATGGCCCATGTAAAAGAAATTTTTAAAAAATTATGTCCTAAACAGACATCATAAAACACAATAACTACAAAATAGATTATATTCATTGTTGTTCTCATTGTAATAAATTAGGACACACAGTAAACACCTGCACAACAAGGCACTTAGTTTGGATTCCTAAAGGTTATTTTCATGCATCTAATCATCAAGGACCAAAAGATTTGGGTACCTACCTCTGAGTAATGTTTTGCAGGTTAGCCTTGGAGCATCAAAAACCCAGAATGCTCAAGGCAGGAGTGACTGCAAATTCTTCGTTCAAATCACATCTGAAGAAAGAGTAGTCATAAAAATGAATTAGTCTTTATTACTAACAATTATTTGCAAGTTTCATTCAGGGGGAGCACAGATTAAGGGGGAGTCATTCCTTATCAACTATCCTTGTTGAACCCCTCAATGGTAAGAAATTCTCTCAAAGGGGGAGAGAAATCCCTGGTAAGATCCTTCCTTTTTGGTTAGTGACAAAAAGGGGGAGAGTTTGTATGATTTTCTGAATCCTCTATGCTTTATATATATTCTTGTCAGAAAATTCTCATAATTTTGTCATCACCAAAAGGGGGAGATTGTTGAACCACTCTCTATTTGTTCTTGTATTTTGGTGATAATAAAATTTATGATGTAACTTAAGTTGAATATTTTGTTTCATCTGTGTCGCATCAATCTCATAGCAAAATGCTGAGTCTCACATTGATGCAATATGGCACACTAAAATGATAAAGTCGATGTCTACTCATATACATCGATTTATGTTTAAAGTGCCAAAGTAACAAGCGCTACAACGATTTGCTAAGAAATCGATGCCATAACGATTTCATAAAATGTTCGCAATGATTTCTTCTGTAAGCGCAACGACTTGCTAAGAAATTGATGCCATAACGATTTCATAAAATGTTCGCAACGATTTCTTCTGTAAGCGCAACGATTTGCTAAGAAATCGATGCCATAACGATTACATAAGTGTTCGCAACGATTTCTTCTGTAAGCGCAACGACTTGCTAAGAATCGATGCCATAACGATTTCATAAGTGATCACATCGATTTCTTTACTGATCACAACGATTTCTTCAGAAGATCATAACGATTTGCTTGCATAACGATTTCATAAATAATCACATCGATTTCTTTATAAATGAGCAACGACTCTTCACATAACGATTTCATAAGTCATGCTCATAACGATTTCTTCATGATTCTGATCAAACTCAGATTGCCTTTATATTTCAAATATGCTTGGCGCTTAAATGAAAGTCAATATCTTCTGACAAAAAGCTGTATGCATAATCTTGTCAGAAAAAGATAAGACCACTAATTTTAGTATGATTAGCAGAATTGTTTATCATAAACACACTTTTTTTATGCTACACTTTCTTCTCTGTATATAGACCTCGAAGACCGTCAGAGTCTGATTAAGACAAATGAAGAGGAGATGAGCAACAGCTAGAAATCCAACGGATCTCTTCAGGATCCATTCAAATTGCTCATATAAAAGAAGAAGCTTAGCTGAAGAAAAGCAGGCCCTTTTCCTGAATATCTTTGAAGGAGTGTACAACTGTGAGAAGAACCTCAACGACACATACACTCAAAGAAAGAGAGAAAGAGCCTGAGCCCAGAAGAAGCACTCAAGCTTTGAAGCATCTCAAGCGTTCAAGCATTCAAGCACTATTGCTTTCTTTTCTCTCTTCTGTTTCTCTCCGAGCTCATTGTATATCTGGGGAGAGTCTGGGGCTGTGAGCTTTACACAAGTGTTTATCTTGTAAGCTTCTCAGTCTGATCTTTCTAAGAAAGATCCTTGTCCAGCTGTAGGACTGTATACAGTAGATAACCCAGCTAGGGGTTTGTGTCTAGCTGAACCAAACTGGGGTTTGTACCAGTTGTTAACCTAGCTAGGGTTAGTGTCTAGCAGAACCGCACTGGGGTTTGTACCAGGAGGTTGGCTTCTTTACCTGTAAGAGAAGTGGGCTGCCTTCTTGCCAAGGAAAGAGAAGAAGACCAGCTGGGGTGCTGGGTTGTTGTAGTGTCCTTAAGGGGGACTGTACCCTTGGTTAGTGAAATCCCAAGAGGTTTGCTTGGGGACTAGACGTAGGACTTCCATGTGGGAAGGGTCGAACCAGGATAAATTCCTTGTGTCCATTGTGTGATTGTTTATTTGCTTCCGCACTACTACTCTTTATCACAGTAATCTAACCAAACCTTCAAGTGTTAATTTCTATGTTTATGTTTCTATTTCAGATTTCGGAAAAACCTATTCACCCCCCCCCCCTCTAGGTTACCTTGCTGCTGTACTAAAAGGGCCAACACGGACCTCATTCTCCAGTCACTTCCGATTCATATTCCCAGTTCATTGTAAACTTTACAATAAACAAGATTTAGGTGAGTTTAGCTGAGATGCTCAACATGCTGAAGACTGTTGAGGGCAACCTTAAGAAGGAAAAGCCCACTGTTCTCATGGTTAGAAAGTCCAACAAGAAGAGGAGAGCAGTGCAAGCCTTTAAGAAAGGCAATGCAAAGAAGCAGTCCAAGCAGAAGCAAAAGAAGGACATAAGCAAAGGAGAAGAAAGGGCGAGTGCTTCTACTGCAAGAAGAAGGGGCACTGGAAAAGAAATTGCAAGGACTACCTTGCAACGAAGGCTCAGAAGAAGCAGAAGCTTGGCGAAGCTTCAGGTATCTATATGATAGATCTTCACTTCTCTTTTAGAGATTCTACATCTTGGGTTTTAGACATTGGATGTGCTTCTCATGTCTGCAATGATGTGCAGGTGATGACAAGTAGAAGGAAGCTGAGCAAGGGCGAGGTGAACTTGAGGCTTGGAAACGACGCAAGTGTTGCTGCCATACTGTGGGGACAGTGAAGCTCAAGTTACCCTCAGGAGATTTACTTTCATTAGATGATTGCTACTTTGTGCCTAGCATTATTAAGAACATTGTTTTCTGTTTCTTGTTTAGATAGAATTGGATACAAGTTTACCATTGAGAACAATAGTTGTTCAGTTTATTGAGAAATAAACTAGTTGCTTTAGCAAATTTGGTGAATGGTTTGTATCTACTTGATGTTTCTTATGAAATCTCCATGTTGATGTTTCTCCTAAGAGAAGTAAGAATAGTGTGAACACTGCCTACTTGGGCATTGTAGGCTTGGTCACATTGGCGAGAATAGGCTTCAAAAGTTGCATAAGAATGGATGCTTGGATCCATTTGATTAGGAATCATATGCAACTTGCAAATCCTGTTTGATGGGTAAGTTGACCAAATCTCCATTTAGTGGACATGGAGATAGGGCCAAGGACATATTGGAACTAATATACTCGGATGTATGTGGTCCAATGTCTACCCAGCCAAGGGTGGCTACTCATACTTCATTACATTCACGGATTACTACTCAAGGTTCGGATTTGTTTACTTAATGAGTATAATTCTGAAGCCTTTAGGAACTCCAAGAATTTACGAATGAAGTTGAGAAGCAAACTGGAAAGAGTATTAAAATCCAACGGTCAGACTGAGGAGGTGAAACTTGAGTACAGAGTTCACACAATTCTTAAGGATAATGGTATCCTTTCTCAATGGACTCCCTCCCTAAACACCACAGATGAATGGTGTATCGGAAAGGAAGAATCGCACCTTGTTGGACATGGTACGATCCATGATGAGCCGTTCACATTACCAGTTTCCCTATGAGGATATGCGCTGGAGTCAGCGGCATATCTACTGAACAGGTTTCCCAGTAAATCTTGTCTTCTACTCCATATGAGATGTAGAAGGGTAGAAAGCCTGATTTTAAACATGTTAAAATCTGGGGTTGTCCTGCCCATGAAGAGACACACCAGATAAACTGGAATCCAGAACTGATAAGTGCAGGTTTGTTGGATACCCAAAGAAATGTTTTGGTACTACTTTAACCATCCTGGTGAACAAAGAGTGTTTGTCACCAGGAGCTGTCTTCTTGGAAGAGAGTTCCTTACCCAAGAGAACAGTGGGAGTAAGGTAGATCTAGAAGAGGATCTAGATCCACAAACTGTGCAAAGTCCACCATTTGAAACATCGGTTCTGAAACCTATTCAAAATATACACACATTCAGCGTAGGTCTGGTAGAGTACCTAGACACCTGAAAGATATGTTGGACATATCAGTGAAGGCATGTCTTATAATGAGGATGATGATCCAAAGACCTACCAAGAGGCTGTTGATAGTCCTCAGTCAGGGAAATGGCGAGATGCCATGAATTCTAAGATGCAGTCCATGTACACCACCAAGTTTGGAACTTGGTAAACTTGCCTGAAGGTATTGTACCTATTGGGTGCAAGTGGATCTTTAAGAGAAAGATCGGTGTAGATGGACAGATCGACACTTACAAGGCAAGGTTGGTGGCAAACGGGTATCGTCAAAGGCAATGAATTGACTATGACGAACCTTTCTCACCAGTTGCCATGATAAGTCGATCAGAATTCTTCTCGCCATTGCTGCATACTTTGATTACGAGATATGGCAGATGGATGTAAAGACCTGCTTTCTCAATGGAAACATTGAGGAAGAAGTGTATATGATACAGCCTGAGGGTTTTACATCCAAAGAGTGTCCAGATAAAGTATGCAAGCTTCAAAGGTCCATCTATGGATTAAGCAAGCTTCTCGTAGTTGGAACATAAGGTTTGATGAGGCTATCAAATCTTATGACTTCATTAAGAATGAAGATGAACCATGTGTGTATAAGAAATCAGTGGAGTGCTATCACTTTTCTCATACTTTACGTTGATGACATCTTGCTCATTGGGAATGATGTAGGGATGTTATCATCAGTAAAGGTTTGGTTGTCAAAGAACTTCTCCATGAAGGATTTGGGAGAAGCATCCTACTATTGGGAATACGTATCTATAGAGATAGATCTAAGAGGATGCTTGGCTTGACCCAATCCATGTACATAGATACCATTGTCAAAAGGTTTGGCATGGAATTTCCAAGAGAGGTCTCACCAATGAGACATGGGATAATCTCTCTAAGGAGCAGTCTCCTAAGACTCCTGAAGAGAGGGTAGTCATGGATAGAGTCCCCTATGCTTCGGCTATAGGGTCTATCATGTTGTCATGCTATGTACAAGGCCTGATGTAGCATTTGCTCTAAGTGTTACGAGCAGATATCAGGCAAATCCAGGTGAAACACACTGGATGGGTGAAATGTATCCTTAAGTACTTGAGAGGACTAAGGATATATTTCTGTTTTATGGAGGAGGGGACTTGAAACTTCGGGCATATACTAACTCGAGTTTCCAATCAGATCCAGATGATAGCAAGTCTACATTTGGGTTTGTGTTCACCTTAAACGGAGGTGGAGTAAGCTGGAAGAGTTCCAAGCAAGAACCACTGCAGACTCGATGACAGAAGCTGAGTACATTGCTGCAGCTGAAGCCGCCAAGGAGGCAGTGTGGATGAAGAATTCATCACCGACCTTGGTGTGGTGCCGGGTGACTCTGATCCGATCCCATTACTGTGTGACAACAATGGGGCCATTGCGCAAGCGAAAGAGCCGCGGTCTCATCAGAAGTCGAACCACATTCTGAGGCAATTTCACCTGATTAGGGAGATTATCACTAGAGGAGACGTACTGGTGGAAAGAGTTCCTTCAGTCAACAACATGCAGATCCACTGACGAAGCCTCTAACTCAAAGTGTTTGAGCGCCACCTAGAGTCTATGGTTTAAGACATAAAGGTGATTGGCTTTAGTCCAAGTGAGAGATTCTTACTTATGGGTGTCCTCAAGCCAATCATAACTTGTACAATCTTGTTCTTGATAATAATAATAAGACTTTTATATTCATTATTGTAATTCATTTATCGTTTCATTATGAGTCCATGAATATACGCAATGGATATTAATTATGATGAGATCATAACAATGAGATTAATATCCTTTAAACGTATATTCTTAATTATTCCTAGTCGGAGGATATTCGAGAAGGACATCAGATATCCGGTTAGACTAGTATAGGTTGCACCTGCTCATATGATGAGGGTGACTGGTCTCATAGTCACTGTGTGCAACACTAAGGTGAATCTGTAGGTGCTCATTGGAGAATGAGTTTCACTGAACTGATTGTTTTCTGTTATAATCGCTGGATGGTAATATTACCTAACTGTCAACCAACTAGATTCATTGTCCACAGTGGCGTGATTGGTCCTTAGACCTGAGACACCAAGGACACTTGTCGGTGGACTTTCTAGATTTTGACCTTAACTTATAGATCTCTAGCCATGGGGTCTTAATCAGTTAAGTGTTCGGATCTAGCGGAATACCTTCGAAGTTGATTGTGTGGTCACATGGAATCGCTCGCTCTCGGTAATAAGAGAGTGAATGCTCTAGGGAAAGATGCCTGATAGTCCCTGGCCAGGGCATGACTACTTATCAGAAAATGAGTTTTCTGATATTATTATGCGGCATCTAATCCAAGTGAGTGGCGCATATTAGGGTTTGACAGTTGACCATACCCTAAGTGCACTCGGGGCATTGTACGAGCGAAGGATTATAGTCACATGGTATCTGTTGACACAAAAGGTTCCTTGAATGGGTTGCTGAACCCCATGCTTTCCAGGATCAAGTGGTGTTGCTTGGCACCCAACATGATTGGAAGCTCGGTCAATTATCGTGAGACGATAATTGATTGTGTAATTAATTAATATGAGATATAATTATTACAGTAAGTCAATAAGAGTTATTGGGCTTAATGGGCTGAAAACTGGACTAGCACTTGGGCCTAGAGGGTCACCGCAAAGAGTTCCGAGCAGACTGTGCAGGATGGTTGTTATAGACAATAACTGGGTTTTTGTGAAAAACTGCAGTGTCTATAAATATACGTGGAGAGTTAAACCCTTGCCCAGCTCCAGGCTCTCTCCCTGGCCGCCACCTCCTCTCTCTCTCCCTGGGCGGCCCCCACCTTCTCTCTCTCTCTCTCTGGCACATGGTGGAGTTGAGATCCGAGAGACGCGTGGAGAATGAGGAATCCCCATCTGCCGGAGCTCCTGTGGATACGTATAGAGGCCGGACACTTGAACGGCTTGAAGCACCAGCGCCTCCAGCGCCACTTCCTCCCCGGATTCTGGAGTTTCGCAACCCCGCAAAAGTAAAGATCGGATCTTCCTACGCGCGGGTTCTCCGTTTTTGTTCGATTCCAACCACCGGCAACGATATCTACCTGAGGGAATCGCGTTTTTCCGCTGCACTCTGT